>MCJB01050075.1:143047-243486 GCA_002018475.1 Nicotiana obtusifolia
AGCACGAGGCCATCCTTTATAAGTAGGATTATAAACTTTTCTAATATATTGTATAAAATGGGGGTTAGAAGGAAAGCTATATGGTAAGCACATAACTGTTACCATTTTTGCTAATTCTTCACGATCCTTATTTGGATCGTAGTATAACATTCCAACGGTAACGGTGTTAATTCCAGGTTGGACTAAGTTTGAACCTGCACTAGTTTGACTCGGATTACCTACACCCGTCCCCTCTTCCGCAGCTTTCATTTGTAAATATCTCTGTTTATCTCTAGGGTGTTTTAATGTATGCCTAGTCAAACTACCCGTACCGCTACGGTTGCCAGTATATTTATGAGCCAACAAAGACCCACAACTTTTACACTTAGCTTTGTTTTCTTCTCTTAATTGAGTAAAAAAGTGCCAAACAAGGGATGTTTCGGGCCGTCTAGGAGGTCTTCTATCAAATGTAGGGGTTACTACAGGAGGGTCAGGCGGGGCATCAATTGGGTTATTAATAGGATTAGTAGGTGTATCATCTAAATCCGGTTGTGTTTCATCTAAATCATCATTTTCAAATATAGTTTCATTAGGATAAAGAGCGTTCATCGTTTGTTCATCTAATTGATTACCGGGTGCAACATCATGAATAAATTGACTATCGAAAAATTGAAAACAAGGGTGATTACTATCTAGAATAATAGGTGGAGAAGGACGGGTAGCAGGGGGAGGAGGAGTAGCTTGGCTACTAGATTGACCAATTTTAGATTTTCTCTTGCCCTTACCACCAAACATTTTTTTCAATGAAAAATCCATATTAATTATAATTACACTAAATAAAACAAACACAACAATATATTAAAAATTAAAGAGTTGGAAAGAGTTTACCGAATTGATGAACAACTTCTTGAAAATTGAATATCGTTGAAAACTTGAAGACTTTAATACTTCAATTCACCAACTTCGCAATTTTTCACGAAATTGAAATAATAAAGTAAGCACTTATGGAAACAATTAGAGAGAGATTGAGAGAATTTGTGAGTTAAAAATGAAAGAATGAGGGGGTATTTATAGGTGGGAATAGGTAAAAAGTGTATTTATAAAAAGTTTGGGGGCCAAAATGGCTATTTTCTGAATTAAAAACGGTCAAATTGAAAGCCCAACGGCTAGATTTTAAAAATCTGGCCGTTGGCCATTTTTTTTTTTAAAAAAAATAAAAATTTGACTTTTTACCGTTGGGCCCGGACCAGGCCTGCCTGGCGGTCCCGGGCCTAACGTCCCGGGCCTGGTGGGCTTTATGTGCTGCCCGGCCCGTCACGAGCTTTGGACCGCCTAAGGCCCAGGACCACTAGGACCGGCCCACGAGGCCCGTTAGGCCCACCAGGACCGCGGGCCCGTGCCGGTCCCCGGCCTAGACCGGCCCACAACACAGCCTTAAATGAAACTAGTCCGACCTATTAATAATTTAACACTTTTAACCTTTTCTCTTTTGTTGGCTATGATGTTCTGTACCAAAATAGGATTATGTTTTCAATCAATGACAGCAAGTAAATAATGAATATGATTTTTAGAGCGAGTAGAGTGTATTTAAGCCTCTAGATAGATATTCGTTCTCTAGAAAGACTGTTGAAAAATTATTGGAATTGGATCTGGTTCAATTGTAAAAATTTAGCTACCTAAATGTTTACGTAAGAGTATATTAACTGTCATGGTAAAGTGATCATAGTTAAGTGATTTAGTAAAATAAATATGCAATAATTAACTAGAAAAATTATATATTCAAATACATATTATGCTTCTATAGGACATTAATCTAGCGTACGCATTTATTACCTGGTTCAATTTTAATTCTCTTTCTAGAAATGAAAGCCACCCATAAAATCCACAGCTTTCAAACTTTTAGATCCCCAAGGGGATTTTTTTCGTTCCTATACAGTATTTCAAAACTTATTGCGAATATTGTTCATGTTTATGAATTTATCCGACCTAAATATAGTTTATCAAAATCTATACATTTGTATAAATTAGAATTCTTTCTGCGATAGTCTTCCTTATTTAGGTGCCAGATTTTTGGGACCGCTTAGAGATTTTATTGACGCAATCCTCGCACCAATTATGAAGGCAACATATTCGTAGAATCCTTCTATTACGCAGATTTTTCAGTGGTTATCATCGCATCCTTCTATTCTCTGTTTTTTTTTTCTGGTTTCCTCTGGTTTTCCATAAACAATGATTTTGAATAATTCAATTGTAAACAATTAGCTATAATCGAATTGAATTTCACGACATAATGTCAAAATTAGCGATTATGCTTCAACTCAATGGATGGTGGGATAGCATTGGGAGATACAAAGATTTTGATGTTGACGGAATTATAGTTAATGACGCTTCAAATTATAGTCAATTGAATTCCGCAATTGCAGAGCATCTAATGATCGATACCTCCGCAAAAATCATCCAAGTCAAATACACTGTCAATGAACGTTGTCCTCCAATGGAAATTTGGAGCGATATGGGAGTGCGAGTGTATATGGAGACGAAAAAGGAAAACAAAAACTTAGGAATGTATCCGCTGTGTATAACAGTGCGTGATTTCGATTTGGAATGCAGTATGTCGAGTGCGAGCACAATCGCATGTTTGCGCTGTTTTTCCACTACTGATGTTTTTTCAATTTCAAGTGTTTTACAATTTTTCTACATATTATCTAGAATTTTACTACATAACAAATGTAGTTCAACTATTTTGTCTCGACAAGCATTATTTCAAATACTTAACACATGAATATAAGAGGTCTGAATTGCTATACTTTTGATTGAGTGTAGGTTCTTCTGATTATCGTAATACTAACATGGTACAATTGTCAAGCAATTGTAACACAATTGGAGAAGTATCAGGAACAATAAAGTTGATTGATATGCAAACATCTCCGGTAATTGTGGAATTTGAAAGTATCATCATAACATAACATACACCAAATGTAATTGAAGTTGGCCGCGTTTACCAAGACAAGCAAATAATTGTCAGTGCAACGAAGTATTATTCTGTCATGAATAAGTTTTAATTTAAGGTGAAAAGGTCTAGTGCAAGAAGGTATGGACATTTTATTTGTCATTCATATTGTGAATAAGTTGTATTTTTTTGTATATAAATTGTTTAAGATAATTTTTTGTGCATAAACAGCCTCATATTTTGTAGCAACAATTTTCATAACATTTTTGAATTATTTTTATTCTGTAGCCACTGCTTCGTATGTGTTGGTGACAATTTTACGTGGCACTTCAAGTCCACCAGCATAAATGAATCAGCATTGTTCAACGTTCGAAATTCAATAGCTTGCACACATGCTCTTTGATGGACAACACATGCATACAACGCAAACTAACTGTCATGGAAGTTGGCAGCATGGTGATACCAAAATATGCAGATTCTAAGACAATAAACACACCAAAAGACAAACAAACTGACATGTTGTCGGATCATGGTGTGAACTTAACATACATGCAAGCTTGGAGAGCAAAGGAAAAGGTTTTGAAATTTTTGAGAGGTCATCCTGCTTATTCCTATAGCCGATTGCCGAGTTATTTGTATATTCTGGAGAAGACTTATCCGGGGTCGATAGTGAAATTGCAGAAGACTGGATATGACTTTTCTTGTATGCATTTGTTGCACTTAGTACGTCCATCAAGGGTTGGGAGCAATTGTAGGCCAGTTGTAGTAGTTGATGGGTCGGCATATAGGGGAATCATGCTAACAGTTAGCACAATGGATGTAGCAGGTAATGTAGATAAATTTTAAAAATATTGTTATAAAGTTATTTTTGAGACTGTATTTTTTATATTCTTAAGTTTTATTACAGAAATTGAATTTCTTTTTGCCACCTGTATGATAGGTAGCATATTACCACCAGCATACGCCGTTGTTGATTCAGAAAATGACGCATTATGGAGGTGGTTTTTTGAGCAATTCAAACATGCATATGGAGAAAAACCAAATATGTGTGTTGTTTCAGACCGGAACGAGAGTATCTTGAAAGCAACATCTACTGTTTATACTGGCATGCCACATTATGCTTGCATGTGGTATATTTGGACAAATATAAGGTCAAAGTTCAAGAAGGGTCATCTAAAGTTAAGCAGATTGTACTTTTCCACGGCAAGATCATACACGATTGATGAATTTAATGAAAGAATGTCAAAGATTGAAGAGATCGACACATGTGTTAAAGCATACTTAAATGATATTGGCTATCACAGATGGTCTCGGGTACATGCTACAGTGAACAGAATGTGGACGATGAAATCAAACATTGCAGAGTCATTGAACAGTAACCAAAGAGGCAAGAGAGCTGCCCATAGTAGAACTAGTAGAGTACATGAGGACTCTTCTTGTACGTTGGACTAATAAAAAGTTATTGAATGCAAAGGGTACATTCACATACCTTGGGAAAAAATACAACAAAAAGTTGGAGGACAATAGGACATTATCACATAAGATGAGAGTAAGCTATGGCCAATAACATCAGATCAATGATTCCATCAAACTAAATATATACTGTTAATTGTAAAAAAGTTATTGTATAATTATAGTTATTTTTTTTTATTTGTTGCTGACAATTTGTTGTGTGTTTGTAATGAAATTGTAGGTGAGGAATTCAACAGATTACATCCATACTGTGATAGATGGTATGAAGTACTTCATTGTTTGCCTTCAAAACAAGAGATGTAGTTGTGAGCAATCCCAGCTCGATGAACTTCCTTGTGCACATGCTTTGGCGGCATTGAGGCACAGGAACGAGTTTTATGAAAACTATTGTTTTTCTTATTACACGAGGGAGAGCCTTCTGCAGACTTATGAAATACCAGTAGACTCGCGGCCTGACGAAAGCAAATGGAATGTGCCACAGCATATAGCTGAAGAAGTTGTAAACCCACCTACCGGGAAAAGGCAGCTAGGGAGACCTCAAAAACAAAGATACCATATAATGAAGTGAATGCAAAAAGGTACAAGGTTTCATGTGGCTACTGCGAAGTATAAGGGCATAACAAAAGATCTGTAGGAATGCTCCCAAAAAGGAAATAATAATTGATACAGTTTAAAGTTTTTTTTTACTTAGTACTATTGATGATAATCTGTCCGTTAAGACATGAAGTTGTATTTGTTCTGTTATGGAGAATTATAGTTGTGGTGTAAATGTATTGCTAATTTGAATAAACATTGTCTTATAGAATGAATGCTTGCTAAACAGATTTCAACTCTTAATGGAATTTGTTTGTAGTTGTTTTGTTCAAATATTGAGTTTATTTATTACTTTCATATTTTCATAACAACACCGTATTTTTGTATATTAGTTGTAGAAATAATTGTATTATGCTGTAAATAACTTATATAGTACGAAAATCAAGATCAAGTACTAATAACTTTCAACCAAAAAAAATCACAGATGTTGTATATTCTATGTATTAGAATTCTGGACAAAATAACAAAACAAAAGGCAAAACAACTGTAGCACAATCTGCTACAAATAAATTGCAGTTGACTCCTTCCTAATAAATAATTTGTCTACAATTTTACTACAAGCCAGCTACATCTAAACACTTTAACTATAATTTTTCTACTGAAAAGGGCAACTAATTCTTCTTTTACCGAATCTGTGTTCTCTCGTTCATAGCTGGTGCTCCTTTTTTTCTTGCTAATCTTCCAGTCAACTCACTTTCACTAATTGCACCAAGCTCTTGCTTTTTCCTAGCATAATCCCAAAGGAGCGCTCCATAGCGTCGTCGGTGTTAATCAATATCAGAAAGGTCTTCCTTTAAAATCGATAGCTCTCCAATGCTGACATATTCTGCAAATGCCGCCACGTATACACCACAGTCACTGCAAAAAATAATGGAGGAAAAGTTTTAGCATTCATTGTAAAATATAATTAATTAAATAGATAGAAGGAAAGCAGCATGTACAGTGATCCTTATTTTTGCTGGGTATCTCACCGACCAACCATTGAATGTCAAGAGGGTCAGTAACACCTTTTTCAATGTATGCCTTTGTGTTTTTGTAGTTGATTTCTGGACGCTTGCCATAGAAGCCGGTGCATGACAAGTATGGGGGATCATAGTTTGTTGACAACAAATTCAACAAGTTTGTGATTTCGCAAACAGACCATAGAATCATAAACATATAGAACCCTATCTGTGGTGTCAAACACAGCCAACAACCAATGAAATTTCTCCACAATATTTATTGGTATAATCACAAAATCAACTTTGTCCCATGCAACATCTGCAAGTAATTGGTACCCCAATCGGCAAGAGTATTACTATACCTCTCATAAATTTATTCAATTCTAGTCTTGAACATACAGTCGGTGGTTGTAAACCGTATTTTGTTTGTAGGACCATACTTTTCTCTCTTCCTCAAATAGTATAAAATAATATCAATGTGCTGCAAAAAAAAAAACAGATTTGATTATTCTCAATGTTTCATACAATTTAACTACAATTTTCAAACACAAAATCTACGTATTTCTAAAATAACATAATACTACAGCTAATCACTAAATTCTGCCAAGGTATGTGTGCACCGTGTTTGTTGAGTACTTGCCCGGAACGTGCCAAAGTATAAAACCAGTCTTTTTTATCAACTTTCTCTACTCCAAGATCAAACCACGGGTTGAGCTGGTTATCATTTAAAGTATAAGGCGCCTTCCTCCTATTTAAAGATATATCAAGTACAATTATTATGTAGTTTCAGTTTGAAATCCATAAATTGTGCGCACTCTATAATATGAAAAAATATATAATCTAACCTCTTTGAAACCGTGTCCGTACCTAAATATAACCACTTATTGAATTCTTCCAACAAGTCAGGATCAACATCGTCTCCAATAAACCCAGTAAATGGATGCTTGATGTTGAAAATTGTAGGAGGTCCAACAGAAATGCTTCCCCCAGAACTAAAATAAGGGAGAAAGGGGGATCTGGCATGCTTTCCAAGAACCCTTGTTCTTCCCTGATGCACAGGGGTTGTTTCATCTTCATTTACCTCTTCGGAATTAACAATTTGTGAGAAGTTCTCTGGAAGCTCAAAATCATCATGTTACCGCCCTTTTTCTAGATTTGGAGTCATTGTACGAATCACCTACATTGATGTAGTCGGCTGGTTTACCTACAATATTTAAAACAAAAAAGCAACATTGTATGTTGGTTGCATAGTTCTTTTGGGAATATGAAACTTATATGAAAGCTGTTATTTTTTTCCTACAATTATATTGTAACATATAATACCAGTGAAATCTTTATTGCAATCATCTCCTTTTTGTATATCATTTACTTGTTGAATGGGAGATTGCAAAGGCACAATCTCCTTCTCCTCATTTAAATGTGCTCCTTCTATGCCAAGTTTTGCATCCTGTTTTGGAGAGTCCACATGCTTGTTTCCTTCTCTGTTACAACAAACGTGTAACAATTAATAAAATTGTAAATAATTTAAAATTAACATAAACTACACTGTAGATAAATTATAGTTTAATTAAAGTTAATTTGTTTAAATGTTGTTCTGTAGTTCTGATGTAATATGTATTGTGCAATATGTAGATAAATTATAGTTTAACCGAAGTTAATATGTAGATAAACCATACCTACAGTTTCTTCCTCCAATGCCCCTGTAAATTGGGAAGATAAGTCAACACATACAAGAAAATTCTCCTTATTTTGAATGTCGGACATGTGCCCTGTATCTAAGAGAACAGTTGAAAATATAATGTAGATTATTTGTTTGTAGTTGTTGGTAATTTAGGCTATATGTAGATATACTTTAGATATAATATAAATATAATGTAGATTAGTTGTCATCAAATTGTGTTATAATTTTAAAAAACCTGTTTTACTGTTGCTAGCCAACACTGGTTTAGCGCTACTGCCTGGATTTTGTTGTTTGTTCTTTTGTTTGTAATGCTCATAATTTTTCGTAGAACTACCAGTAAACTGCATTGGGAATTTGTTAGGATATGTACTTTATGTATACTATTATAAACATAAACATGATAAAAATTATTGTCCAAAATGAATATATTTCGAATGAAACCTTAGCATCAATTGCCTGTAACACAGACTTGATGGAACCATTGAATAGCAATCGAATGCTACCTAGTTCTTCAAAAACCTAAAGAACGAAAAATTGTTATAATGTATCTAACAATTAGAGGCTTACATATACATACATACATACATACATACACACACACACACACACACACACATTATATATATATAGAAGACTAAAAATCAATAATTAGGTATACCTCTTTCTTGAAGGCTCCAAGGTCTGAACCGACTGCATTGGGAATTTGTTAGGCTATTTACTTTATGAATACTATTATAAACATAAAGATGATAAAAATTATTGTCCAAAATGAATATATTTCGAATGAAACCTTAGCATCAATTGCCTGTAACACAAACTTGATGGAATCATTGAATAGCAATCGAATGCTACCTAGTTCTTCAAAAACCTAAAGAACGAAAAATTGTTATAATGTATCTAACAATTAGAGGCTTACCCATATATATATATATATATATATATATACACCTCTTTCTTGAAGGCTCCAAGGTCTGAATCGACCTACGTATTAAAATAAAAAGAGTTAAAGAAATGATTTGCATACCATAAATTAAAGAAACCAGCTAGACTTATCTTAATTGGTTACCTTATCAACATCTTTTCTTAATTTTTTTAATTATTTCATAATATCTTTGTTGTTATCTGTCACTCCTCCTTTTCCGGCGGGGCGATACTTTACTAAACCCTTTTTGGATAAAAAGGCTTAATATAGCTCGTAAAGGGGTTTCCCATTTGGAAAGTGACAAAGAGATAGATTAATCAGTGAAGTTTAGAGTCGCCACCTGACAAGTGATTCTGGTGTGTCAGGCCACCATCGTAGAACTTAGACTTAAGGCCAAGTTCATACCAGAGATTTGGGTAAGGGGGTTCATTTGACTCGGGGAGAAGGTGTTAGGCATTCTCCGAGTCCCGTGAAAGTCACGGTTGCGTATTTGACTTAGTTGGATTTTAGAATATTCGAATTGAGACAAACACAGTCAAGAGAAAAACAAACGCACGAGAGGTTCGAGGTCGTTTCCACCTAATAAAAGGAAAACGAAACTAAAACTGAAACACTACGAGTTTCACTTTTGGTCGTCACATACAAATACCTCGGGGCGTTCCCCGGAATGTCAAATACATAAGTCCTTCGAGGCATTCCCCGGATAAATTCAACTAGGGAACGACCTCTCACCTCAAAAATTAACAAAACGTCCTGGTATTGCCTACCCAAGTGTGATCGGCCTAAACATGCTACTAGCGAGCAATGTAATAAAAATAAGAAAATAATATCTAAAATAAAGAAAAATAAAAATTCAGTCCATGGCCTTGTTCTTTTAACTTTTATTTCATGATTTAACCAAACCCGATCCCAAAAAGCCATAGAAGACAAGAAAAGAGCAGAACATCACTGCAAATAGGGATATGCTTCGCATATCCCTCATGAGAACCGCATACTGCGCCTAAAGGGTCGCAGATCAGCACGAGATCTTAGGCAATGTCTAGTGTCAAAATGCGATCATATCTGCGATCGCAGATCGTGTATGCGAACCGCAGATCGCACGCTGAGATCGCAAATTGGAGCAGAGTCCTGGGCAAGGTTTTAATGTCAAAAATGCGATAATCAAGTTAAAAATGCGGACCGCATATCAGTTATGCGGTCGCAGATTCAACACCGAACACAGATTGATCCTACGTTTCTGGCAATTAGGTCCAAAATGCGAACCACATATCAGTTACGCGGTCGCAGATTCAACACCAAACATAAATGATTTGATTGTTTGTTTCGATTTTTTCCTTTGTTTAATGACTATATCAAACATCAATCCCTTTACATTACTTGTTATGGTGTAATTTGAGCATATCAATTCATGAAATCAACAAATTGGAGACAAACACCCACGACTCTATTGTACTTTTATCATACTAAATAAGATGAGCAAAAATTAGGAATTGAACCTGAATGAGAATCTGTAGTGATTTTGAACGCCGATACAATCAACAAGGCTACGGGCCGCGATGGGAACTCGAACCGGCAGCTAATTCGAACTCCAGCACCTCCTCGATCGAAATCGGTTTTTGAAGACAGGAGAAATGTGAGTTCCTCTGGTTTCTGGTTTCTGGTTTTTTATGGAATTTTGAAGAAAAAGAAAGCCAAAATGGGTTCGATGCTCCCTTTTTGGTATTGGTTTTCTGAGCCTTGAACTAACTAAAGCAAATTAAGAACCCTTCTTAAAGTCCTTCCTTCTGATTCCTCTTTTTTTTTTTTTTTTTGATTCCCCCTTTTTCTATTGCCGTGTATATCCTCTTATCCTTCACATGCTAGACCCTCTCTTATTCTTGTTCCCCAAGAAAATAACCGTTCCCCCTCTAGAAGATCTTCTCAATCTCTGTTATAATCGAGTGAAAATCGGTAAGTGAGGTCGCGTGTGTGTGTGTGAGGATGCGGATCATAATGAAATCTGTTGTGTATCAGAATTTGTTATCCTATGTGGCAAAGGGGAAAGAGTTGGCTAGATTTTTGGGTTGAACTTTTGGGCTCTTTTTTTCTTCTTCTGAATTTGGACCTCAAGAGTTTACAAAACTTGGGCTAGAAATAAAGCTGAAAGCCAACTTAAGGGTCCAAAAATAAGACTTTTGATTGAATTAAATAAAACATTGTTAAAGATAAAGTTGGGACTATCTATTTTTTGTATTTTCAATTTCGTATCTAAAAGTAGAATTAAATTTAATAATAAAACAAATTCCTATGGAAATAAAGCTCAAATAATTATTCTAAAAATACTATGCCTATTAAAGATGATTCTGGTACGCGGGTCAAAAATTACATGTCTACAGCTGCCCCTCTTTGAAGGGAAACAGGGAGTGTTTTCAGGCAAAGAACAACAAGACATGTTTTTGACCCGACATCTGCTTGGGTAAACCAAAACTAAAGGAAAGGGGATGTGACCGAGCCCTGGTATTTGAGCTGCCTACAGATCCGTGGTTAGAAAGGAATCAGGTCACGTGCAGTTCGTAAGTGAGAAAGGTAATAGGGTACCGAGGTGGAGAGTTGATTGGGGTGCCGTCGAAGTTCCGATTCGCGGTCCCTGCCATTACATCAAAAATAAAGGAAAGATTACATCAGAAGCAAAAGAAAATACAAGATCCTATTTACTTCTTGTCTTGAATCTTCCTTGAATTTTACTCGGTCTTCAATATAGAATTGGAAAAGATGGATCCTGTTCTTCAGGCGGGCTCCTGATGTTTCTTATATTTGTGGATTTGAAGTGACTCTGAAATGAATTCCCTCGTTTTCCAGGTGGGCGCCTGATTGCTAAAATTTGAAAGTGTTCCTTCGTTATCCAGGTGGGTGCCTGATTGCTAAAACTGAATGTATTCCCTCGTTATCCAGGTGAGCGCCTGATTGCTAAAGCTTGAAATGTATTCCCTCATTACCCAGGTGGGCGCATGATGTTACAATAAAGCAAACAAAACAAAAGAAACTTTTCTGCCGCAGTTTGGAACCGGGGCATATCTGCGGGGATTAATCGAATTATGTTACCTAAAGACTTCTGAGAAGTTAAAAGCTAAATCCCATTTTCCAGTAGGGTCCTGAGAAATTTTAGAACTAAATCTCATTATCCAGGAGGGTCCTGAAAATTTAAAGCTAATTCCCATTATCCAGGAGGGTCCTGAGAACTAAAAATTAAATCCCATTATCCAAGAGGGTCCTGAGAACTAAACATTGAATCCCATTATCCAGGAGAGTCCTGAGAAATTTAAAGCTAATTCCCATTATCCAGGAGGGTCCTGAGAGTTTAAAAACTAAATTCCATTATCCAGGAGGGTCCTGAAAATTTAAACTAAATCACATTATCCAAGAGGGTCCTGAGAGTTTAAAAACTAAATCCCATTATCCAGGAGGGTCATGAAAATTTAAACTAAATCTCATTATCCAGGACGGTCCTGAGAAATTTAAAAACTAATTCCCATTATCCAGGAGGGCCCTGAAAAATTTAAAACTAATTCCCATTTTTCAGGAGGGTCCTGAAACCTTAAAACTAAATCCCATTATCCAGGAGGGTCCTGAAAATTTAAACTAAATCCCATTATCCAGGAGGGTCCTGAAAAGTCGAAAATGAATTTACCTGAGCCATGCTTTCTGCTTGGGGAATTCTGAATAGAAACTTTTGCCTCCCAAGCCATGTCTTCTTCACAAGAGGGCTTTGTGGATTGATAAATTTTCATGCTTCCTGTTTCAAATAAATAAAATCTTGTTAGTTTGAAAAATGTGGTGGTTAGTTTGTGGCGTCATTGCTGAGGGTCTGCTTCTGCTGGGGAATATATTCAAGTTTTAACTCTTGCTGGGGGATCTGCTTCTGCTGACTGCCATGCTTCATCCTGATCAGCTGCATCCTTGTATTTTCCAAAACTTAAAAATCGTCTTATTGCCTAAACTTCAATTATCTGCATACCATTCATTCCAAATCTTGTTTGTTGTGATATGCTTGGCCGAGTTCCGCTTTGCGCAATTTGGAAGTTGGTAGTAGGCTTTTGAAATCCTTTCCTGCTTGTTTGTCACCAGCTAATTCGAAAGAAACTCATAAAAATAGACTCAAAGAACAAAATGTAATGATTTTGGACACAAAGGAATAAAGGAAAACTTTGAACACGGATGACTATGTGAAGGAAATTTGGAAAAGAAAGACTTATCTGAGGGAAGCAGCCAGCTCCAATGATCATGACATGCATTTCGGATTGATCAGCCTAATCCGTTCGACCAATCATATTCAACTCGTGGCATAAATCCATACTTTGAAGACCGACCTTTCACTGATCCCATTCCTCTTGTTGGTTTATCTTCCAACTCATCATCGCCTTATGGTGCCCGTGAGGGTTTTCACCGATAAGACTCTCTCATTTTAAATTTTCTCTCATCTCACCATCGCCTTATGGTGCCGGTAAGGGTTTTCACCGATAAGACTCTTTCATTTTATATTTCTCTCATTTCGTGAAGGGAGTGTTTCCCCTGATGCAAATCATGTCTCTATCTTGCTTGACACGGCATCCTCAACTATTGATCGGAATATCTTTCTTTGGACTGTAATGTAGGCTTTTGGACAGGGTTAGAAAGAAAGGGCGGCATGAAGGCTCTAAGTAATTCGAAAATGAAATAGGGTCAAAATTACAACTTTTGGAATCAGATTTTCCGAATTCAAAACTTCTGCCCTAGTTTCTTTAGGGTCTGTGGGGAATTTTGATATTTTATTTTGATGAGACAGAACCGTAAGGCTGCCTACGTATCCTTAAAAGGAATCAGGTCAAACATAGTTAAAACATTTTTCCCTTTTTTTTTTGTTTGTTTGTTTGTTTTTTTTTTCAGTTTCTTTCTTTTTTTTTCTTCTTTTTTTTCTTTCTTTTTTTTGCTTTTTCTTTCTTTCTTTTCTTTTCTTTCTTTTCTTCGTCTTCTTTCCCCTTATTTCTGCTACTGATTCCAAAAGAGGGCTTTGAAAAGAAAAATAAATAAGGCTTAAAGGGGTACCAAAGGATGAAAGTGTTCGGGTAGTGGAACAAAATGCCTTCGTCATTTCAACTTTCAAGCATGCCAAGTACGAAATACAATTAAGAATGAGCAAAGAAATCATACGTAATACCTCTTAACGGCATCGGAATTAATGGTCACATCTGCACATCTGCCTTCGAAGTCTGTTAAATGCAAGGCATCATTATGCAACACTCTTGTTACAATGAACGGTCCATGCCAGTTCAGGGCGAATTTGCATTTGGCTTCCACCTGATGAGGAAGAATGCGTTTCAATACCATTTGGCCCACTTCAAATTTCCGGGGACGCGCCTTTTTGTTGTACGCTCTAGCCATTCTCTTCTGATACAATTGGCCATGACATACTGCAGCCAATCTTTTTTCATCAATTAGACTCAACTGTTCGAGCCGGGTTTTGACCCACTCGTTATCATCAATTTCGACTTCTGCAACGATCCGAAGAGATGGAATATCGACTTCTGCAGGTATAACTGCCTCCGTTCCATATACCAGCAGATAAGGAGTTGCACCCACTGAGGTGCAAACAGTAGTGCGATAGCCCAGTAATGCAAAAGGCAACTTTTCATGCCACTGCTGAGAACTCTGAACCATCTTACGAAGTATCTTCTTTATGTTCTTGTTAGCAGCCTCAACAGCTCCATTTGCCTTGGGTCGATACGGAGTGGAGTTTCGATGCATAATCTTGAACTGTTGGCATACCTCTTTCATCAGATGACTGTTGAGATTAGCAGCATTGTCTGTGATGATCACCTTGGGAATTCCGAACCGACAAATGATGTTTGAATGAACAAAATCCACCACTGCCTTCTTGGTTACGGACATGAAAGTTACAGCTTCGACCCTCTTGGTAAAGTAATCGATGGCCACCAGAATAAATCTATGCCCGTTTGACGCTGCCGGCTCAATTGGCCAATCACATCCATGCCCCAAGCAACAAAAGGCCAAGGTGCAGACATTGTGTGTAACTCAAATGGGGGAGAATGAATCAAATCACCGTGTACCTGGCATTGATGACACTTGCGAACAAAATTGATACAATCCCATTCCATGGTGAGCCAATAATAACCTGCTCGAAGTATCTTCTTTGTCAATACATACCCATTCATATGTGGACCCGCAAACTCCGGAATGTACTTCGGTCATGATAATTGAAGTTTCTTTAGCATCTATGCATCTCAGCAGTCCTAAATCCGGAGTCCTCTTGTACAAGATTCCTCCGTTCAAAAAAAATCCACTGGCCAGACATCGAATGGTTCTCTTTTGGTCACTTGTAGCATATACCGGATATATCCCTGACCTGATGTATTTCTTGATATCATGGAACCAAGGCTCGCTATCGATTTCCACTTCCACCACATTACAATAGGCATGTTGATCACGAACTTGGATATGTATGGGGTCGACATAAACCTTGACTAGATGATGTAACATTGACGCTAGGGTGGCCAAGGAATCAACAATCTCATTATGAATCCGGGGAATATGTCTAAATTCAACTGACCTGAAGCGTTGACAAAGATCATGCAAGTACTTTCGATAAGGTATGAGCTTCAAATCTCGAGTTTCCCATTCTCCTTGAATCTGGTGGATCAAAAGATCTGAGTCTCCCAGAACAAGTATCTCCTGGACCCCCATGTCAATAGCTAACCTCAGACCCAGAATGCATGCTTCGTACTCAGCCATGTTGTTGGTGCAATAAAATCGAAGCTGGGCTGTTACAGGGTAGTGTTGCCCTGTTTCAGATATAAGTACAGCCCCTATTCCGACCCCTTTCATGTTAGCAGCTCCATCAAAGAAAAGTTTCCAACCTGGTTTTTCATCGTGGTCAATCTCGTCAACATACATGACCTCTTCATCAGGAAAATAAGTCTTCAATGGTTCATACTTGTCATCCACTGGATTCTCGGCCAAACGATCGGCCAAAGCTTGGGCTTTTATCGTGGTCCGAGTCACATAGATATATCAAACTCTGTGAGTAAAATCTACCATTTTGCAAGTCTTCCCATGGGCATACGCTTCTGAAAGATGTACTTCAGAGGATCCATGCGAGAAATGAGATAAGTAGTGTGGGACGACAGATAATGCTTCAACTTTTGTGCCACCTAAGTCAAGGCGCAACATGTCTTCTCAAGCAGTGTGTACTTAACCTCATAGGGAGTGAACTTTTTACTGAGATAATAGATTGCTTGCTCCTTCTTTCCTGTGATGTCATGTTGACCCAACACGCAACGAAAAAGTTGTCTAAAACTGTTAAATAAAGAATTAGAGGTCTTCCCGGCTCTGGTGGGACCAGCACTGGTGGATTCGACAGGTATCTCTTGATTTTATCAAATGCTTCTTGACACTCGTCGGTCCACTGGGCGCAGCATTCTTCTTCAACATCTTATAGATGGGCTCAAAGGTTGTCGTGAGCTGAGCAATAAACCTGCTGATATAATTTAACCTTCCAAGTAGGCTCATCACTTCTGTTTTGTTCCTTGGAGGCGGTAATTCTTGAATGGCTTTGATCTTTGAAGGATCCAGTTCAATACCGCGCCGACTGACCACGAATCCCAACAGTTTCCCAGACGGGACACCAAATGCACATTTTGCTGGGTTGAGCTTGAGATTGTACCTGCGGAGCCTTTGGAAAAACTTTCTCAGATCTTTGACATGATCAGACTGCTTCTTTGATTTTATGATCACATCATATACATAAACCTCGATCTCTTTATGTATCATGTCATGAAACATTGTGGTCATTGCCCTCATGTAAGTTGCCCCAGCATTTTTCAAACCAAATTGCATTACCCGATAACAATACGTACCCCATGGCGTGATGAATGTTGTCTTTTCTGCATCTTCCTCGTCCATCAATATCTGATGATATCTCGCGTAACAGTCCACAAAAGACCCGATCTTATGCTTGGCACAATTATCGATCAGAATGGGAATGTTCGGAAATGGAAAGTCATCCTTTGGGCTTGCTTTGTTGAGATCACGGTAATCAACACAGACTCTGGTCTTACCATCCTTCTTTGGTACTGGCACAACATTGGCTAACCAAACGGGATATTGAGTGACCCGAATGACCTTTGCAGTAAGCTGCTTTGTGATTTCTTCTTTCATCTTCTCACTCATATCGGGCTTGAACTTTCGCAACTTTTGCTTGACGGGAGGACATGCTAGATCGGTTGGCAATTTATGGACTACCAGATCAGTGCTTAAACCCGGCATCTCGTCATACGACCAGGCAAAGACATCTTTGTACTCACACAATGTTTTGATTATTTCTTCCTTCACTTGTGGTTCTAGATGCACACTTATCTTGGTTTCCCTAACATCATCCTGGTCCCCTAAATTGATTGCTTCAGTCTCACTCAAATTAGGTTTTAGTTTCTCTTCAAATTGTTTTAGCTCTTTACTGATTTACTCAAATGCTGCTTCTTCATCCTATTCTATCTCATCATCATATTCTACTTCTTGGATTGTTATTTCAGAATTAGATTGGCCTTTAAAACTTGGCTAAAAATTCCTCATGCATGTCATGTCATTGCAACCAGCATAAAAAGAACTGTACAAAAGAAACAAAATAAAACACTATTAAGAATAATGGAAAACGGAAAATTGTATTTCATTGAAAATAAAGGATGGAAAAGTTTGAGCATCAGAATAAGCAAAACTAGAAGTCTGGATTACAACCCTTGAACGATCTAGATAACAAAAAAGGAAATAAAGCAAACTACCAAAACTCCTTCCTGGTGGGGAGAGGAGTAACTTCCCAATTGCTAAGCTTCACATTTGGGCCAACGAACTGCAGATCTGCTTTACTAGAGCCTTCACCAACCTCTACCATATTGACCTCTTTGAAAAGGCCTCGGAACCCCTTGGTTATCTCTTCATCAACATTGACCACAGGTTCTGGGATTAAGGAGGTTGGAGGTTTTTCGGCTCCTGGTTTGACAAAAGACTTGGAGATGTGTGGGACTGGCTTGGATAGTAACCATATCTTCTGCTTTGGATTCTTAAACCTCTTCATATCCTCTTCTGTGGGCGTGAATCCCAAGCCAAACGTACCATAATTCCCATTGGGGAATATTGGATGCACAATACCTTGCAGAGATGATCCCAGACCCTTACCCGGCATGAAACCATTCTTCAATATTTCATTCGCAACCATGACAGATGCGGAGGATAACTAGGACCCGGAATGCATTTTCCTTCAGTGATCTTATCAACCGACACTGTTTCAAAAGTTTGAAAGACCCAAGGTCCCTTATCATCTTCAGCTTCAACAAACGGAACAATTGTGTCCTTGCAAGCTGACAAATCTTTCTCACCGTGCACAACTATTTCTTGCCTGTCCCATTCGAATTTCACCATTTGGTGCAGAGAGGACGGGACTGCCTTAACAGCATATATCCAAGGCCTTCCTAACAATAGATTGTAGGAGACAGCAATATCTAACACTTGGAATTCCATGGTAAACTCAACTGGCCCTATCGACAATTCAAGCATTATATCTCCCACAGAATCTTTACCTCCTCCGTCAAAGCCTCGAACGCACACACTGTTCAAGCGGATCCTTTCGGTGCCAATCTTCAGCTTTTGCATAGTAGACAAAGGACAAATATTTGCACTAGAGCCCTTGTCAACCGAAACCCTCGAGACAACAGAATCTTTGCACTTCACTGTGAGATAAAGAGCTCGGTTTTGTTCTCTACCCTCAATAGGAAGTTCGTCATTTGAGAAAGTGATCCTGTTTGCTTCGAAGATCTTGCCAGCTATCTTTTCAAAGTGGTTCACTGTGATCTTATCAGGAATATGTGCCTCATTTAAAATCTTCATCAAGACCCTGCGATGCTCATCTGAGTGTATCAACAGAGACAAAAGAGAAATCTGAGCTGTTGTTTTCCTGAATTGCTCTTTAATAAAATAATCCTGTCCCTTCATCTTCTTCAATAACTCCTCAGCCTCCTCCTCGGTAACTGGTTTCCTTACTGGCATCTGACTATCTTTGAATAGCTTGGCTCTCCTTAATTGTTCTGGAGCGAAATATCTCCCAGAACGAGTCAATCCTCCAGTTTCATTAACTTCTTCCTCTACTTCTTTTCCTTTGTACGTCACTATTACTTGCTTGTAATTCCACGGAAAAACCTTGGTATCAACCACGCGGCATCTGGGTTACAGGTTTAATGATGATAGGGGTAATAGGATCCCCTTTCACAACTACGACAGGCTTACTTGGAATCCCTGGTACTATCACTTTTGAGTTTTCTAGACTGGCCTCAATATCTTTTGGCATCCCTTTCACGACCAACACTGGTGGTTTCACACTGAGCGGGCTCGACTTTTCTGTTTCCCCTTCAACTATCACAGGCTTTGCTTTGGTGGAGTCTGGATCCTTAACCAAATTGTTTTCACTGGCCCGAATCATCATGACGGACTTATAAGACTTCTTGGGCTCCCTGTCCTTGTAAACTACTTCAATCACATGTGTCTCTTCATGGGTAGGCAGAGGGTTTTGGTTGATGTTTGGAGTGTCTGGGCTTTGAACTACAATTTGGTTTGCATCAATGAGCTCTTGGATCGCCCGTTTCAAATGCCAACACTTCTCTATGTCATGGCCGAGAGCATCAGAACAATAGGCACATCTTAGGGAATAATCAAGGTTCTTTGGAGGGGGATTTGGTATTTTTGACTCAATTGGCCTCAAGATGTCCAATTGCCTTAACCTCGGGAATAGACTGGCATAGGATTCTCCAAGCGGGGTAAAATTTTGTTTTCGCTGCTACCTCTCTCTCCTATAATCTGGTCTTGGTCGAAAGTGTGGACCATTGGGGTTTTGGTAAGGTTGTGGATATGGGTAGGCATTTTGTGGAGCTGAGTAGGTATTCTGTGGGACGGGGGAACGCTATTGTGGATAAGGAGAGGGTTGAGCATATGACTGTGCATGGTGAACAAAATACTGGGGTGGTCTGGCTAAGTCTCGGGGGCTTGGAGGGGAAAAGTAATGTTGAGGTGTATTATATGGAGTTTGGGTGTAAGTTTGAGGTCAGGATCGAGGATGGGTGTACTGGTGAGGTGAACCCCTCTAGCCCTGCCATGATCCGGAGACAACCATAGCGACATCTTCCTTCTTCTTCTTGCCTAGCAAATTTTCGGTACCACTCTGGATTGCTTGAGTGGTTGCTTTTATAGCAGAATAACTCATGATCTTACTGGACTTGAGCCCCTCTTCCACCATTTCTCCCATCTTTACCACATCATTGAAGGACTTACCAATAGCTGAGATCAAGTGTCCATAGTAAGTGGGCTCCAAGGCTTGAAGGAAGTATTTGACCATCTCGTCTTCTTCCATCGGAGGACTGACTCGTGCAACTTGCTCCCTCCATCGGAACCCATATTCTCTAAAGCTTTCACTGGGTTTCTTTTCCACCTTGGTTAGAGACAGGCAGTCTGGAACAATGTCCATGTTGTACTGACAATGTCGGGCGAAGACCTGAGCCATATCGTCCCAAGTGTACCACCTGTTAATGTCCTGACGGTTGTACCATTCTAAAGCTGTCCCACTCAGACTTTGACTGAAGTAGGCCACTAGTAATTCGTCCTTCCCTCCGACACCTCTCATTTTACTGCAATAACCCCTCAGATGGGCCATAGGATCCTCATGTCCGTCATACAAGTCAAACTTGGGCATCTTGAACCACCAGGCAGTTGAACATCGGGAAACAAACATAAATCCTTATAGGCCACACTCACCTAGTTCCCCAACCCTTGCATATTTCTCAATGATTGCTCGAGACTCTGTAACTTTCTGAACATCTCCTCCTGCTCTGGATTCTTGGGTGGTTTGTCAGTTTCGACATGAGGCTCAAATTGGTGGGTGTAGGAGTAAGGGTCTGGGACTTTGAAAGTGAGCTCCGGTACATGGTAATGGGCATCCGGGGCGGGAAATGCGGGCTCACTAAAGGATCGATGAAGGGTAGTTTGTGGTGGGGGTACAAAAATAGGAGCAGATGTTGGAGAAAGGTACGAGGTTGTTTTGACTGGTGGAGCATGAAAAGTTTGGGCCGAAGTGCCGGAGTAATTATGGTAAGGGGTAAGGCCAGGTGCGTGTTGTGGGGAAAGATCAATGATATTGGCCATCTGGATTGAGAAAGTGGTGGAATGGAAGCAGGATTTCCGGTGTAGTTAGTGGGGAACGAGGGTGGAGGATGTCCTTTAATCCATGCCTGATACATTTCTTCCATCTGACGTTTCAATCTCCGAACCTCCTATTGCAATTCCGATTCCGACTCAACAACCTCTCTCGGTGGGTCTACAACTGCAGTGTCAGTTTCCTTGCTAAACATGATTGTTTGGCGCTTTGATCGGTTGTTGTATGGATGACTTGCCAGGATGCCAACAAACTAACCACCTTCCTGGAAATAGTTAGAGAATAACAGAGGACAACAACACAAAACCAACATGTTAGCATTAGGGCATTTATCAGATAATAATATCACATTACGTGCAATGCACCTAGCAACAGACAACGGTTCTAAAATGACTGTGTGTCATATGGCTTCACGATTTACTTACTTCAATCTTGCCTTTTCTTTCTTTTTCAACACCTCTTACCAATTTTCTTTTTGATGCAAAATGACTTTATTGAACCCGATGTAGGTTGTGTATGTATCAAACCAATCATAGTTCTGAAAAAGTAATGGGAAAGTAAACTTTGGGATTTTCATTTAGAGCCTTTGATAAGAAGTATGATAATGGAAGACCCGACATGCTTGACTACACTTTAACTGACCTTGACACTACTTAAAGGATTCAGCATTCCTAGACAAGACATGACCCGACACGCTTGACTACACTTTGACTGACCTTGACACTACTTAAAGGATTCAGCATTCCTAGACAAGACATGAAAATAAAGACAGCATGAGACAATCTTAAAACATTTAAATAGAATGGATCCTCAAACTGCTCCTGAATGCAACTGTCCCGGTTGGGACGGTCCTGGGCTATCCACCATACTCAAGCTTTGTAACATGCCTCGTAGAGAAATACCAACGCTAGGGACAAAGACCCTGGCATGCGCCCCTGCCTCTTGAAGACTAACCTTAAGCAAATACTGCCTACGCTACTCCACCTTTGCTGCCAGTTCTGCTAATTGAGATTTTATCAATTCAAGCTTATCCCCGGGATCTTGGTTCGTTGCCTCCTCCAAATTATCTGTCTGAATTGCCCGCCCCCTAAGCTGTGCTAGCAACGGGGTGCTGACCTCGTGTGGGACGGACTGTAACCAAATTAAGTACTCATGAGTACACTCCGGGCCTGCCAATATCCTTTACTAATATATCTTTCTTCATCCTTTTTGCATTGTTCCAATATTGCACGTACTTGATTTCATCAACCGCCTTCTTGCTAAAATTCATAATGTACCTCCGAAGATTCAAAGTTGAAGGCTCCTCTTATCGTCTGCCCAACTATCGCATTACCCTGAACGGCGTATATGGTCTGACACCCTTGAGTCCTATCAGCATCAGGAAAGGCTGCATGAGGCATCCTACGAAGATATCATCTAAAGGTAGCCAAAGGTAAGCCCACAAAACATTCTCGTTTGTCCTCGAATCAAGGAACTCAATCCAAGCTGTAACACCTGTTGGGTATGCGAACTTAGAAAACTTCATCCTACGCTCGATGCATATCACCTGATCCTCAAGGCACGATCGATGGGACAAAGCAAGGAAGTTGTGTGCAAATGCTCCATCATCCATAGTTGTAGCAAAAGGTTACTTCCCTAGAAATACCTGACACCTCCCCTCACTTCACTCAAGGCTCGGTACAACTCTGCTAAGATCATTGGCACCACGGTAACGGTTTTGTGTTGCTTCTCGTGAAGTAGCGCCATTACCACCGACTGTAGACGGGTACCAATGTGCCTCTCGTCTAATGGAAAAACCAGTAACCCTAATAATGCAAGACTGAAAGCTTCGAGGTGACGTCTTTTCCATTTTGCTTTGGTTGTGCAGAACTCATCCCAAAAGACGTCAAAACTATCCTGTGGTCCAAATCTAGAAAACAAATAATCCAAGGATATCCAAGACTGCTCAAGGCACTTTAAATGCTTGTTATCTTTTAGGCCCAGGTCATTGAGAAATCTCGTCCTAGAGTGGTCCCGGGGAAGTATCATATTCTTGCCTATATAACTTAAGCGGGTGAGGCCGGATATCTCTGCCAAGGTGGGAGTCATCTCACACTCTCCAAATTTGAATGTCAAGTTTTGCGGATTCCATTAGGTCAGCATTGCTTCCACTAAGTCTGGACAGGGTGTGATATCAAGAAGAGAAGTTAGGGTACCCAATTTATGCATCAACTCATGCTGCTCTAATGATGAAAACATGTTCCACCACTTGATCAATTTCTTAGGAATCTTTACCACCATTAGCACTTTGGATCGAATAAGTGGATACATACCTGAATGAGGGGAACATGGTTAATGACTAGGAACACTACTACGACACCACAACATTTCCTGGTGGACAAATGCAAGATACACTTTGGCTATATTTGCAGATTGGCCTAAGTGGCTGAAAGTGACTATCAGTGCAAACTTTGACAAAGTTGACCCCTAAGAATGATAAATACTTCATTTAAAGCTTACATGACTCTAATATCCCGACAATCATGGTCTTAAGGAATTATTTTGCGGAAATGGACTATTTCGCAAAAATGGCCGATATGGTCGAATGTGGCTAGGGACGCAAACCCCACACAGACGGACCTTAGAGTGATACGACATTGATACATGGGCTTAAGATCCTAAGACATGGGCAATTGAACCACCTTTGCAACAATAACCCTATGTTGCAAGAATGGCCGATGTGGCCAAAAGTGGCCAAACATGCAAGATTTGGCTACGACCCCGGGAGCCAAGAACCTAAGACTTACTAGGAAGACCGGACCCTATGTGGGTTGCCTACGTATCCTGCCCGCAAGACGAGAATCAGGTTCGCGTAGTTCGGAAGATGCAACTAAAAAACTATATTTTCGCCTCTTGCAAAATGACGAAAAACTCTTAGATTTTCGAAAATTCTTGGAGAATGATAAAAACTGTAAAATATTTTCTCTCTCTCTTTTTTTTCTTTTTTCGGAAAAGAATATGAAGGAAAATACTAGTGGGGCCCCCATTTGTTTCATTTTCACCCTTCTTTCCAAGACATCGGTCCGCTAAATGACCTTTTTACCCTCACAGATGCAACGTTTAGCACATAGGATGATTAAATGTCATTTTGGGCCACAGGCCCATTTTGACAAAATATGGATAGGTCTCCTACAAAGGGACTCGGTGCCTGGGACCGAGCCCTACTAGGTCTAAATGACATGATGCAAATAAAAATGACCTAAAGGCTGACCTAAGTTTTGGGGTTCACTAACAAGACAGTTCAGGGAAAGCGTATGGTTGATGGTAGCTGCTCAAGCTTTTCACCCACTCCATACGTCTTTCGGCTTCCCCTCCTAAATTAAGGGTGACTCGACAAAGAGTTCGTGCACGCGACGCGTGCTCCGAGACTTGTTGCAGAAAGAATTGACTGGGCGATACATATGATGATAGTTATAAAGTGATAAACACATAAAGCGAAAATTGTAAACACATAAACAACTAGCAAATAACCAAACATGAAAGCATAAAAGTAACAAAAACATGACAGCATAATAAAAGTAAGTAAAGCTAATGAAAAAGCATAAAACTCAACCGAACATTTTAAAAGCCAACAAATCAAGTACTAGCTTGAACACGCAAAAATTAAAAAAATTCCCCAGCAGAGTTGCCAGAGCTGTCACTCCTCCTTTTCCGGCAGGGCGAGACTTTACTAAACCCTTTTTGGATAAAAAGGCTAATATAGCTCGTAAAGGGATTTCCAATTTTGAAAGTGACAAAGAGATGGATTAATCAGTAAAGTTTAGAGTCGCCACCTGACAAGTGATTCTGGTGTGCCAGGCCACCATCGTAGAACTTAGACTTAAGGCCAAGTTCATACCAGAGATTTAGGTAAGGGGGTTCATTTGACTCGGGGAGAAGGTGTTAGGCATTCCCTAAGTCCCGTGAAAGTCGCGGTTGCGTACTTGATTTAGTTGGATTTTAGAATATTCGAATTGAGACAAACACAGTCAAGAGAAAAACAAACGCACGAGAGGTTCGAGGTCGTTCCCACCTAATAAAAGGAAAATGAAACTAAAATTGAAACACTACGAGTTTCACTTTTGGTCTTCACATACAAATACCTCGGGGCATTCCCCGGAATGTCAAATACATAAGTCTTTCGGGGCATTCCCCGGATAAATTCAACTAGGGACGACCTCTCACCTCAAAAATTAACAAAACGTCTTGGTATTGCCTATCCAAGTGTGATCGGCCTAAACATGCTACTAGCGAGCAATGTAATAAAAATAAGAAAATAATATCTAAAATAAAAAAAAAATAAAAATTCAATCCATGGCCTTGTTCTTTTAACTTTTATTTCATGCATTTAACCAAACCCGGTCCCCAAAAGCCATAGAAGACAAGAAAAGAGCAAAACATCACTGCAAATGGGGATATACTATCACATATCCCTCATGCGAACCGCATACTGCGCCTAAAGGGTCGCAGATCAGCACGAGATCTTAGGCAGTGTCCAGTGTCAAAATGCGATCATATCTGCGATCGCAGATCGTGTATGCGAACCGCAGATCGCACGCCGAGATTGAAAATTGGAGCAGAGTCCTGGGCAAGGTTTTAATGTCAAAAATGCGATAATCAAGTTAAAAATGTTGATCGTATATCAGTTATGCGGTCGCAGATTCAACACCGAACACAGATTGATCCTACGTTTCTGGCAATTAGGTCCAAAATGCGAACAGCATATCAGTTATGCGGTCGCAGATTCAACACCAAACATAAATGATTTGATTGTTTGTTTCGATTTTTTCCTTTGTTTAATGACTATATCAAACATCAATCCCTTTACATTACTTGTTATGGTGTAATTTGAGCATATCAATTCATGAAATCAACGTCGATACAAGCAACAAGGCTACGGGCCGCGATGGGAACTCGAATCGGCAGCTAATTCGAACTCCAGCACCTCCTCGATCGAGATCGGTTTTTGAAGATAGGAGAAATGTGAGTTCCTCTGCTTTCTGGTTTTTTATGGAATTTTGAAGAAAAGAAAGCCAAAATGGGTTCGATGCTCCCTTTTTGGTGTTGGTTTTCTGAGCCTTGAACTAACCTAAAGCAAACTAAGAACCCTTCTTGAAGTCCTTCCTTCTGATTCCTCTTCTTTTTTTTTGATTCCCCCTTTTTCTATTGCCGTGTATATCCTCTTATCCTTCACATGCTAGACCCTCTCTTATTCTTGTTCCCCAAGAAAATAATTGTTCCCCCTCTAGAAGATCCTCTCAATTTCTGTTGTAATCGAGTGAAAATCAGTAAGTGAGGTTGTGTGTGTGTGTGTGAGGATGCGGATCATAATGAAATCTGTTATGTGTCAGAATTTGTTATCCTATGTGGCAAAGGGGAAAGAGTGGGCTAGATTTTTGGGTTGAAAAGGGCTCTCTTTTTTTTTTCTAAATTTGGACCTCAAGAGTTTACAAAACTTGGGCTAGAAATAAAGCTGAAAGCCAACTTAAGGGTCCAAAAATAAGACTTTTGATTGAATTAAATAAAACATCGTTAAAGATAAAGTTGGGACTATCTATTTTTTGTATTTTCAATTTCGTATCTAAAAAAAGAATTAAATTTAATAATAAAACGAATTCCTATGGAAATAAAGCTCAAATAATTATTCTAAAAATACTATGCCTATTAAAGATGATTCTGGTACGCGGGTCAAAAATTACATGTCTACATCATCTATTCCCATTACCTGCTTATGTCCAGATGGAGATGGAGATGGAGCATTTGTCGGATGCTTGACTTTTGTTTCAGCTTCTTTAAGGATGTATTCAACTTTGTTTGGCAAATTCATTCTTGAAAGCTCTTCAGGGGCTTCAAGCATGTTAGTGAACTGAGAGGAAAAAAATGTGAGGGACCTAGTCATAATATGTATAAAATTAGATAGTTTGTATTAAATTGTCTGTCCATAAGTGAAAAACATTTACCTTGATCCATTATGGTTTGATCATTCTATCTTCCAAAGAAGATATCCATATCTTGTCCTTACTAGCTGTCTAGTTAAGTATACAGGGGATCGAGTTACCAACCATTGTAGCTATATTAGTGTTGATATAGAGCAACATTCATACAACCATATTTGCATAGCGAGTGCAAAACCTCGAATGAGATAATAATGCACAGAAGGGTTGAGCTTGTGCCTAACGGACTGAAGCAATTGTGTATAAGCTTCGATATCCCATGCAAAATTCGCATGCTGCCCTAAGTCCACCAAGTAGAACCTAAAATGGTCTATCAAACCATTATCTTTTTCTGAAGGACAAAGGAAGAATTCTATCAGATAGAGAATACATAGCTTGACTGCATCCTCATCATTTACCCAATTACGGCTGGTTACAATTTGTTTCAAGTATGACTTCTCAATTTTTTCCTTCTTCGAAAAATAGCTCCTCATTATTTTACTGTCATACTTAGGTGTGTAACCAAAGTCCGTTACTTCTGTGACACATCTAAGGCTAGTGATGAGGGCAAATTCCCTCAACCCAAAGTTCAGCCTCTCACCCTTTATCTATGTTGTATTTGCGTTCAATTCATACTTCATGAGAAGATGAATTGCCTGATTTTGGATACATATTTTGGGCAGGGAAAGAAAATGCCCAAAACATGTTTTCTTAAACAACTTTAACCTATTTTCAGACAATAACACATTGATTTGGCAAGCAACAACATGATCGGATAATGTTTGGAACCTAGTGATGCCATAATAAACATCATGTGGTGCAAAAAATATTCGATTTTGCACCAAATGAACACTAAGTTAAAAACATGTTCGAATATCAAAAATAAAATAAATACAATTCTACTACAATTTAGCTACAATCAGAAAGACATAAATACCTTGCATACAAATAAGTTACAAAATTAGTAAACATATATAACAACTGACTACATTGAAGCTACAAATTAGGTTTAGAGTAGGAAATTAGATAGTAACAACAAGACATAACATATACAATTTGTTTACATAAAATGAAGCTAACTTCTACAAATAAAGCAACTAATAACCAACAAAACCAACTAAATAAGGTAGTAAATCCCCTACAACATGATTTATAATAATAGGCTATAAATGTTCGATTCTGCACCAAATGAAACAGTAAGTTAAAAAAAAGACTCATTTGAAGACCAAAAAACAAAATAAATACAGTTCTACAACAATTTAGCTACAATCAGAAAGACATAAATATCTTGCATACAAGTAAGTTACTAAATTAGTAAACATCTATAACAACTGACTATATTGAAGCTACAAGTTATGTTTATAGCAAGAAATTAGAAAGTAACAACTACACATAATATATATATTTGTTTATAGAAAATGAAATCAACATCTACAAAATAGAGCAAATAATAACCAATAAACCCAACTAAATCATGTAGTACATTCCCTAACAAAATATTTTCTAATAATTTACAAGAAATCTACAATTTTGAGGGAAATGTAAAAAATTTAATAACCAACAACAAATATACATAATGTAGACAAAATGTCTACAAATACAAAACAATAAAAAGTATGTATAGTCATGAGACTGTGAACAAGTTTTGGAACTTTAAAAAAAAAACCCAAAATTGTAATTACTTAAACTTTACCTTCTCCAATAATTGGAGTATAGTTTTAGGTGATTTTTGAACCTTCTTCTTTTTTGAAGGTTTGACAGTAGGAGAAACTTTAATTTTTTTGTAGGTTTTGGAATAACTTCTTCTGCGACGAAATCATCATCAAGAGCAATTTATTTTCCCTTCCGTTTTAACGATTTAACAGATGTCGAAGCTTCACCAGCATCCAAGTGATGCTTGAGTTTTGTTCGAGCTTCTGCCCTAGCTTCACGAGGAGAAAGCTTGGCCTTTGTCTCTGGTTTTGAATGCGCCGATTTCACTACTTTTTTGGGTGATTCCTGTGACAAAACACCCAAATCAAAAGTAGGAATATCACCAACATTAAATTTTTTAGGGCTATTCTTCAAAATTTCTTTCTTTTTCATTATAAGAGAAGGAAATGTAGGATTTAGAGAGAGAATTAAGAAAGATTAAGAGAGATTATAAAATTTTTTTGAAGAAATATGGAAGGGAGCGTTAATGGAGGGAGATAATACAGAATCGTAGGGGGTATGGAGAGAGAAACGTGAGAGGAGTGTGATATGTACTTAAGAGAGATTTTAGGAATTAATTAATACTCATTAAATTCCTAAAATGTATATAATTGATAAATTATATATATCTATATAATTAAATTAAAATTTAAGGAGGCAGAGTAATAAAATTTGAAATAGCGTACCGAAAGTTAAAAATTACATCCCCAAATCACCGGTATATGTCTGTGTGTGAGAGAGAGTAATTTTCAAAAATAGCTGATCGAACGTCGAAGCCTCCTGCGAACTTCGCAAGTTGGTAAAAAACGTCGGCAGGTTGATTCAACTTCAAGTTAAGCCGGAGTCTCTCCGTTGGCTAGGCGGCTAAGTAACACCATTATTGGCGGTTTCCTTTTCGCGTTCTCTTTCTCCGACGAATTCGAGCTGTAAGGTACCGACATTTTTTAAATGCATTAATTCGTAATGAAATAAAGATTTGAGTAACTCAAAATTAGATCAATATTGAGGTTGTGAACGGTTATCACTTTTAAGGATTTGTTTGAAATGTAAATTAAGCATAAATAAAGGTGTACGTGTGCTAGTATTCCGTTGTTTCCTGCTATCCCCACTAGCACACATGTCGAGTAACTCTGTCCATCAAAGTCAATTATTCTACTAGGTATCTGCTACCTCCCATCAACAGATACTTTATAAATTTATTCAGCACAGCTGAGGTGGATAGGCAAAAAGGATATATTTCTGAATAGTCTTTCTTTTTTGAATAAACAAATATTTTTTTAATAAAGCAAGATAAGTTTAATTTTGACTAAACATTAAACAACCACTTTTAGGTCTAATGACAGGGATTTCCATGTTGTGCCAAGTGACAACCAATTCAAGTGTTAATGCATAATATGAGCAATTTGGATGTAATTTTTATTAGCTTTCATCAATATTATATCTAAACAACAGCATACTACCACAACTATAGCAGATTATATTAACAAAAAGCTGTATTCCTCCCAAAAGAAAACAAAAAAGCTCACTTAGTATGAGAAAAGTGTTTGCAGAAAATTTCTCCATTCAATGGCCAGAAAGAGAGGAAGAACTTGCAAAAAGAGTGAAAAAATCACGAAGGATGCTCAGGAGAAGCATCAAGTGGAAAAGGAAGATGATATATTAATCAAGCAAGAAGGTACTATCTTCTTGTGCTTTCTGTTCTACCTAACATGTGGGTAAATATTATGTCAGTTATGTGCAAAGTATGCCAAAAAGTATAGAATGAAAACGAGAAGAGTGTGTCACTTATCTTTGAAAATAAAAATGCTGGAAGCAGGAATCAGATAATAGTTTCATTTATTTAACTGGGGCACAAAATTTTTAGAGCAGAAACTGCTATTTTACCTGTTTGCGTTTCTTTGAAGTTATATTCCAAATGGTATGTTTTCTTCTCCATTTGTGTTAGTGCTTTGTGTTCATGTCATGAAATAATTGCTGCTACTTGGTTCTTCCATTTCTTTCTTGTGCATGCCCCAAAAAGGAGAAAAAATTATTCATTTGCTAGCTTTATCCCTATGAGGCTCCTCTGATGTCAAGAAGTTATGGAAACGCGACAAGGAAAATACAAGCTCGCGACTGTAATAGCAAGAAACAATAAGCTCTCTGCACTATTTGCTTTTATCTAGACTTGCTTGTGTAAATTTTTTATTTCTTCTTACTTTAATGAGATATTGGGGGTTGGAGAGTGGAGTAGAAAAACATTACTATTCACTAATCAGCGCAAGCACCTAATAATCCTTTTCATCCTACTATAAGTGAGGTCGATGGAAGAGAGTAGCTGGAAGTGACTGGCTTCATAATAATTAGACCACACCCCTTTGCTCTTCCTTAGTTGTATATATTATCATCTGATATGTGTTATTTTTTACCTTCACAGGGCGTCATAACTAAAATACATTGTTAAATATGAAAAGCATTAACTTTGGAAGTGACAGGCTTCACTATAGTTAGACCAACAACCTCATGGAATTTTGAGCAGACTTCTCGAAGTTAGTGACACCTTTGCTTTGTTTTGCTTGTAAAAAAAAGAATCTGAGTTAGCTGCTGATCAAACATCAACTTTTAGGTTAGCATGGTTACCTTATTGTTGTTTAATTTAACATTGTTTTAAGCTTGAGGCATGCCTCATACATTCTGGAGTGTAACTTTTCTTGTTTGGATGCAATTTCATCTCAAAATGTCAAACAAGTACCATCTAATTTTTTTAATCCCAAACGATGTATCTCCTTTTTATGCAACAATAAGGTATACAAAGGGTCCATTTAATCCCACAGATGGCTGGTCCATTTATTTTTCTTTTTTTGGGTTAAGGGTTCATTTGGAATTAGCCATTCTATTAAACGTTTTTCCATGTGTGACCAGCATGATAAATGACTGCTGAACTGCCATAAAGGCACCTTTTGTCAGGACTTTTCTTTCTGTTTTGGCCCTATTTTTGAGATTTTTCATAAATTCAACTTGATTGAAAATCTGAGATTATCTATTACAGCTCAATTATTGTCCCATCTTTTTCTAGTTGAACGTCAAAGTGCTGCAATTAGGGCCATTCGTGATGTGGAGACTGAACAATTACTAACTCAGCTGCGTTTGCTTCGGTTGAATTTCAATGAAGAACAGCTGCAAATTCCAGTAATGCAATTTTTTAGGGAAAACCTTCCGAACCTGGCTGTTACTAGGAAAGAGGATGGCACTCATGAAGTGAAATGGAAAGAGGCTGATGATAATCTAAGCATCAATCAGCTTGATGGAAGAAATCTGCATGCTTCTCTTCTACAACAGCTGTCAATGGCTTACCCTGATTGTTCCAATGCCATACCATCATTTGGTGGATTTGGACTTTCAAGCAAATCCGGTATCTTAAAGTCTCTCCGCTGTCATCCTTTTCTGAAAATTCAAGGTTCTTGAGTTTGTTTTCTCTGACTTGCTTTATCTAATTGTTGACAGTTAAAGCAACTGTCTTTGGTGCTGAAAACATGCAGATCAAGCAATTCGTATGTTATGCTGTTCATTTACTTTTTGCTACACTTTCAATGGTTAATTATCATGCCATTAATCTTGCATACCATATTTCATTTTTCAAGTTGCTTTGCTTGCATGCATGCTCTTTCATCTGGTTGATACGTTCTAGCTTTTAACTTGTGGAAGTAAGGAAAGCTAGTTGGTACTCTGCAACCTTCTTTTTTTCTCAATTTTCTGGTGGAGGTGAGGGGAGGTAAAAGTCATTTGTGGCCTTTGGCACTGACTTATCTCCTAGCTTTTGTACAAGTGTTCAGTTATGGAGCTTCCTATTTCTTTTGATTGATCAGCTGATGAGACTTTCTGACCTGTCATATATTGTAATGGTTTCTTTCTTCTTATTCCTTATGTCAATCTGCATTTGTAGGTTCTAGAAGAACCATCTGATGCTCAGATGTTTGAGCTGCAGGATACTCATCAGACTCCTGGTGTATGTAGCTTCAAAATACTTTTGCACAGTTCACATAGTTATTACTTTTTTGCTGTATCATTTTTTCTCTTTCTGTATTTTATGGCTGAATGAATGCCTCATTTAATATCTCCTAATAGGCATTTCAATAGAATTGTTTATGTAACATGTATAACCAGAAACATGAAGCATTGTCTTTCCTTTTGCTTTTTCTGTACCTGGACAACTGGACCAGTGGGTAGTATTAGATATGCCATCAGACTTCACTGGCATGTAGTTTTACGGGAACAATGCTCGTGTAATTAATATTAGGACAGCAGGTCATGTAGGATGCTTTCCTTTGAGAAGAATGTTGCAACCTTTTTGAAATGTTGACTAGTATATGCGCCAGCATACATAATCTAACTATTTTGCAATTTCAGGTGAATAACGATCAGTTATCTGTCGGGATGACACCCAAAACTCTAAGGCTTCCTAAGACTGGAGAAATGCTTCTATCGGTGCATGGCTCTCCTCTTGGTGTTTACAAGGAAGACAACATGGAACCAATACATGGTAAGTTCTCTTCTAACGTTAATATATGAAGGATGAGTTTGATGATAAGAAAGTTTAGTGCGTTTCATTTACCAAACTAGTTTGCTTTTTAATTACTTGGAGTGGTGAAAGACATTTGTCTTATCTTTATCAAATTCTTAACTGCAACATGTTCATTTCACCTTATTTTGTTAGTGTTTCTTATATGGGCTTACTTTGTGCTACAGAGTCAGAAGATAGATGAATGGCCTGCACTGATTTTATTAGATTGGAATAGAAGATGTAGTTCCTCATTGTACATGAATGTGCTAAACTGGTGGACACTGACAACTAGGAAGAGACAATATCACCCATAAAGTGGCCACATGCTTCTAATTGACTTACTAGAGCTATATTGATGAGCAATCGTACAGATTATGATAGAAACTATTCTAATATTGATGAAAAGATTGGATTATTTCTTTCTATGTGTCAAAGCTTTCGTCGGCAGATGCTGATGCGAAATAGCATATACTAGGTGAAGTATTTGGTGAGTGCATGTTGGCCCGACAACACCTTTATCCAAATTAAAAAAGAATACAGATGAAAAAAGACGGATAAAATACAGGTGGCTTAGTCACATTTTCTTTTCTCCATTTTGGTTCATTTAGCATTTTCTTTCGGTTGTATATAAATACTGCAATTCAAATAATGCATTTTCTTAGCCCATCTCTTTTGTAAGCTTGTGAGTTTTCACAATTATTTTCCATTTTAGAAAAGCCAATTAGGTGCAATTTCGAGTTATAATCTTTGTCATGCACGTACAAGTTTTCTTCTTGTGTGTTGTTTAACTCAATTACCCTTGACTTAGAGAAATATATGAGATTTAAACAGAAACCTGAATATATGTTTTGAACTTTTGATAGATTACTAGAAATCATATAAATGGACGATTTCAGCAATTCCTGAAATTTTCTTTTTCTTTTGCTGTAATTGGTGAAAACTGAATTTAACTTGTTAGATTTCAAAGAAAACCATAAGCCAATCCGTGAGTATATGTTAACGTTATTAAGCATCATAACACTCCGATAGGAGTAAATTTGTGTTTGTCTTTCTTTTTCTTTTGCTACTTAATTAAGAGGAAACTTTGAATTTCAAAAGTAAGTTAAGAGGGGACAAATAAAATGCATTTTTTTTCTAGCATAAATTTCTAACCTATGACTCAAACTTCAGAAACAACTCTTGCCTTCATATTTTCATTATTAGTTATATAGTTAAAATGGCAGAATACTAATAAATACTTTTATTTGTCTCGTTTTGTCATTCCGGTCCCGATAAAAAGTTTTATCTATAATTTTTAAAACACACTACTTTAAACCCCTTCAGCCTCGCCGTACTTCAAACACACAATGTGGATGACACATCATAGTTTAATGACACATCATTCTTTTTTTAACTTTAATTTAAAAAATTTAACTTTTTTTACTTTTTTTCAATCTGCTCCTCCCCACCCTTGACCAACTACTGAAAACATCAAACATGGCATCTTTCGTCTTGCATTCGTCTCTTTGATAGTCAAACCTGTCCCTCCATCATATGAAACAAGGCGCCTTTACCAAAAATCAATTTCGTTAGAGAGCCATAAGCTTGCAATGGATCCCTTAAATTGGTTTAAACCAAGTAGCTGAAGCTGAAGCTAAGAAATCTTGGTAGATAAGCTGCTTGAGCAAAAAAAGAGGGAAAAAAATCAAGACCTCAGATAACCAAGAGGAATAAGGAAATGCAGACAACTTCTCTGCCATTAATGAATGAAGATATTAGAACATTTTCCAAAATTTGAATCTTGGAAAGAGGGGAATCTAATCCTACAGCCTGCATATTACCATCTTTTACCATCTTTACCGGCGGCAGCACCATGGTGGACAACTAAACTGGATCTCCAACACCTCACCATAAACTGCCCAAAAAATTAGATTTTCAGCTTCTCTCATCAAATAAAATTCCACAATTAAATATCCACTCCACCACCTGAGAATCTATTAGTCCTGAAATAATTGTTACCCAAACCAGATTCAATACCGCCAATAGACATAGATCTAATTCATTTCAGAAACATTAATGGTGATTGCTCTTCAAAAAAAAAATTACTACTCTTTTCCTCAAATATTGACTGAAGGTTTGTGAAAATGGAGAGGGGAATAACGGGAAAGGAATATGGGGAGAAGAGAAAAGAAAAATGGAGGAGGGGTGGGGAAAGAACGGGAAAGGGGAAGGGCTGAAAGAGAAAAAGAAATGGGGGAGGGGGTGAAGAAAGAAGAAAGAAGAAAGAAGAAAGAAGAAATATATTTTGTTTTTTATTATATTTATTTTTTCTTTTATTTTTACTTTTTATTTTTATTTTGCTTTTTTATATTTACTCTCCTGTGAAATTCATGTATTTTGTCCAACAACTCGGTCATGAAATTGCCACGCATGCTTGGTCAACGATCAGAGAGGTTTAATAATATATTTTAAAAATTATAAAAGTTTGGGTGAAATTTCGCAAAGTATCGAAATCGGAATGACAAAACGGGACAAATAGAAATGTTTATTAAGTTATTTTACCTAATTAAAACTTACCTTTTCTATGAGTAAGATATTTACTTTGAGAAAAAATTACAACTTCTAAGAACGATTCGAGTCCTAGTAGGTTTGTAGCATTCAAAAGACTTAGAGCCTGTTTGGCCAAGCTTCTCGGAGGACGGTCAAAAAAATACTTTTTGAAAAATTTAATGTATTTGGCCAAATAAAAAAGTACTTTTGACCAATAGTAGAAGCAGTTTTTCTGCTTTTGGGAAGAAACAGAAAATTCTAGCTTCTTCCAAGAAGTAGAAGCAGAAAATTAATTTATTCAAGACAATACTATCCTCACCATAAATTTATATTTTTCAAATTATCCTTTACATTTTTTTCTATATATATATATATAATGTTGCCCCTACTTTAATGCGTTAGCAGTGTGAGGTAATAAAAATATCGAGCCATCTTCAGTTTGAATGGAGGCGTTGCGTGATAGAATTAGAGATGAAATTGTTGAGAAATATTATCATGTGTGAGTGACTTTGCTTATTATTTTATGGTGTAAATAACAAGTAATTATATTAGACAATATTATTGCTTTGGTATAACTATATATATTACAATGATTTTATTTAGTATGTATGTTTACTTTATGTTTATATTTCAATTAAATTAAATAAAAAATAATAACAGTCTCTAATAATAAATATTAAAATTTATTTTTCTTTTTAAATAATTATAAAAGTTTGATACTATCCTTTTTGGTGATTTAACAATCAAAAGTACTTTTTATAAAGATTGGCCAAACACAATTTGTTCATCAAATATTATAAAAAGTACTTCTTAAACGAATTGGCCAAACACAAATTATTTTTTTTGAAAAATACTTTTGAAAAAAATACTTTGTTAAAAAAAGTACTTATTTTGGCAGCTTGACCAAACGGCTCTCAGTACTACAAGCGTTGACTAGGCATTTTCTCAAGCTTTTCCTAAATTCCTTAAAGACCCCCTTTCATGTACTTAATTAATTTATCCATCTCGCCCCGCTAACTGACTACTTTATCCATCTAGCCCCCGCTAACTAGTAAATTTATCGGAAGACCCCCTCGCCCTTTGCTTTTCTCAATCACTCATTCACTCTCCCCTTTTAGGCGTAATTCAAAAACTACCCCCAATTCTAGGGTTTCTTTCACTTCTCAGTCCCATCTTCCTTCTTCTCAACTTCCCTTTCCACTTCTATATTCCTCCTCCTCAATTACGCTTTCAGGTAAGTTTCTCACATTATGTTGACTCTCATTTTATCGATTTAATTTATACAGAGTGATATACATATCTGCAGTATGTTTGCAATTGCTGCTCCTTTTTTTTTTTTTTTTTTTTTTTCGTACCTGTCTTACATTGAATAATTAGCTACTTTCAATTGTTTTTGTTATGTATATACTATGGGCTTGAATTTTATTCAAGCAGTGGCACCCTTCAGCTCGAGCTTTATTATAAAGTTTTATGACAGATACAAATATTTACACTCTGTTTGGATGGTTATTACCCATGGTTTCATATTGTACAGTTTCGTATTGTATAGTATCCTATTGTATTATATTGTATAGTATTAATGAATACAATATTTGAATAGACTGTATGTTTGTTGTGGTTTAATAACATTTTTATCTTGACTGTATAATAACATGTAAGTTTACTAAAATATCCATTAACTACTATAACTATTAAAAATAGCAACCATTACTAGGATAACCATATTAACCATATCAGCATCCCTTACCCCATGATTTCAAGATAATCATGTCCAGATTGCATATCAGATTAGCACTACATATTAAGATTCTTACGTTTTGTGCTATCAAAAACAAAGTACAGAAGAGCAGTAAGTCAAAGAAGAGAACTTACAGTTCAGTTGAATTTTGCCGCAGAAGGAGTTCACCAATGGAGGAACTGACCGACTATTGAGCTTTTTCAAGGTTTCATAACAACAGAGTTACAATGGGTTTACAACACCATACAACATAATTTTAAGAACTATGGAACTAACATGGTATCAATGAAAACAATACAATGATGAACCACGGGAAACAACTATCCAAACAGGGGGTTAGACTGGCCACACTTATTATCATTGTAGGAGTAGTAGGTGCAGTGGTACTCAGTATTGACTAAATTAAGATATTGGATTCACCCATTATCACAAAAGTAGAAGGTGCAGTAAGGGGCGGATTCAGAATTAAGCTCTAAAGGTTCAACCTTTTAAGGTTTTAAACGTTGAACCCATTGTATTTTTAAAATTATGGGTTCATATCTATTATTCGTTGCAATGTTTAGTGAACTTTTCACTAAATCAAAATTATTGGATTAACCAAGGGGTTTTCCCTTCTTTTCTGTAATAATCTTAGGTGTGTTGTATAGTGACTCGTGTTACTCAAATCAGTTACATGGTTTGCTATGAGCAGTACTTAGTTACATATGGGTAGAGTTCACATTTCTTGTCTGATTCGTTCTAACTTGAGATATAGGCTCATTTAGCACAAAGTGTTGGTGTAATTTAGTTTTGGGAATATGAGGAATTTGTAGCTAGAGATAAGCAAATTTCTCTTTTATTTGTTTGTTTGTTTGTCAAAGGGGAATTATTTCAAGATGTTTGAACTCCTTGCAGTTCCAATGCTCGGCCGCAGGAGGCAGTAGCCTGCTGTTTGTGCATACACTGATTAACCAATCTTTCATTTGGTGAATGGTGATTATTGGTACTATTCTACTCTCTGCTTGCATTAATTTTGCTCTTGCTCCTCTTGAAGAGCTAAGCTACTGTGCTTATTTTATTTTACTTTAAAGTTATTTTTATTTATAGATTAGGTGCCAGATTTCCATTAAATGAATTCTTAGTATTTTCTGGTTCCCGCGACCCTTTTAATGAAATGGAAAAACATCATTGTGAAGCTTTCAGCAATTTAAAATGAAGAAGAAAGTAAAAAACTGTGACTGAAATTTTCCCGGGAGATCATCGCAGCTTGTATTTGTGTATATGATGGGTTAGATGGAAAGAATGGAACTTATGCTTTGACAGCAAAGTGGAGAACTACATATATTATAATACACATATATTTGTCTTTTAGCTTTTTGGTGTGAAATGAGAATGTAAATACAGTAGGTAGTAGATACAACATTATTTGCTAAAGGATTAAAAAAAGTAGATAAAAGTGTTGAAATTTCTCTGTCTTGTTACAATGTAAAAGAGCTGGCTTACTGTAGTTCTAGCTCTACCTGGATGCTGTACTTTGTTTAAATTAAAAGAAAAGAAAGGAATAATTATTGACCATGTGCTGTTGTACTGTACTCTAAATTTTCCTGAAATCCATAGTTGTTGCTGCGTACTGTGATCACTCCTTAGGGTAATGGTCACACAGTCTACCTTTCAGGCTTTCACTACACACACCTCTTTTACAGAAACCAACTTAGCTTCAGAAAGAAAAGTTGAAAATTGCAACAAATTGTAGACTTGCTTGTATAACATATTCATGGTCCACACATTTTCTCCTATTTTTCTAATGAAAGGTTTGAAAATGTTTCTGCTTCTCATTTATTTATATCCATGGTCCATGTGCCATCCTAACCTAATGTACAAGTCTAGTGAGTCCTGGATATAGTTATGTAAGTCCTTAGTAACTGAGGTGAAAATAGAGAAAACTTTGAGAGTAACATTATGGTACTAGGGTGCCAACGACTAGGAAAATGTTAAAGCTTGGCATGTATACCAAATAATTAGAACCTGTTGAAATCTCATCATGTTGCATTTGGATTTTGTAGTTTAGTGTTGCAGACTTCTCAAGATTCTAGACTCACTCATGAAACGTTACTTAAAGGCAAAAAGTTATATGAAAAAGTTGACTTTTTGATACTTAGAGACCTCATTATCATTAGAATGGAAATTCACGGTACTAAAACAAATGGATATACATTGTGCATTTTAATCCTCTTTGTTGCTTTAGCAATTTTTAAATTTTTGTTATATGATGTTGCTTTTCCTTTTAATTCTATATTGCAACAACTGAAATTTAAAGGGTTTAGATTCTCTATTACTTGTACTTCATAAAAAAGCAAGAGAGTATGGATTCGACATATTATCTACTTCCAATCATTTTGTGAGCTTGCCATTTTTTCACAACTAATTTGTCCCTTTAAAGGAGCTAAAAAGTAATAATAGAAAAAAGGGAGCTAAAAATTCGAGCATATGTAACCTTTTCATAAAAACACAATAAAAGAATAGGTTCTGGCATACATAACTTTCCATTATTCATTTGGCATGCTTATGTTGATAAACAAGATTTGAACTTTGTTAATTAGGTTATCTCTCTGAACTCCTCAGGGCAGTTATGTAGGAAGCATACTTCTCTAGATTAGGAGTAATACGATTATGATTTTGTGAAACTATTTTTATTAGAATACCACTAAAATTCTGCTTGATACTGCACCTCCTGATCATTCTACATGTAATTTTTTTTATTAGTCTCCAAAAGGAGTGGATGCATGCCAATTTTCTTCATCTTTTGGCTGATTGAGTCACTCTACCAGATTATATAGGGTTTTAAGTGGTTATTCATAGTGTTATCAAAGTTTTGCTTAAAGCGCGCTTAAGCCCTAAAGCGAGGCTCAAAGCACATTGAGCGCTTCGCCTCGCTTAACGGGCACTTCAGTGTTGTCATCAAGGCGCTAAGGCATGCTTTTCCTTGCCAATAAGCTCAATCCTGAAGAGGCGACACTAAACAATTGATATTTCACTTTATTGTAAATTCTCTTCAATTTTTGACCATATATTTGGTATTCATGCTTATAGATATTATTCATGGACTACACATACATATTTGTAATTTTACTCTGTTTGCGCTTTTCTTCCTTAAAGCCCACTCTTTATTTGCGCTTTGCGCTTAAAGCCCCAACATACCTTAGAGTTTTTTTGCGCTTTTCGCCTTTGATAACACTGTTATCCAACAACAAAATCTTCTGGTTTTTAAGTGGTCATTTGGATAAAGAATTAAATAATCCATGTGCAGACAAGGCCTCATTTCTTTTTTTAAAGATTAAGATGTGTATTAAGATTAAAACGTCTGAATCCGACACATTTGAATTTTAAGATTTTTTTTTTTAATATATAAAAATTTTCTTTATTTAAAAATTAATAAATAAAAAATTCAAATAAATGGTTCAAGAATTGAAACTTGTGCCGCCCCTTTTCTCTGACTTGGGAAATGTGCCCCTTTTCTCTTTCTGAATTTCTGTCCGGCGTTAATTCCAGTTTTAGATATGGGGGAAAAGTTTTCTTTATTTCAGGGGACAAATCTTTTGAGCTTGTTAACACTGGAGATGTACAGATTAAATGGTTCTATCTTACAGAACGTGGCAGACGATTCACAACTAGCATTAGCATTGATGAAAACAATCTCATATGGGTATGCGATGCTATGAAACAAGCATCAAGGGGGAGAGGAGATCTATACAGAAGATGGGGGAGGAAACAAGAACAATATCTTTACAGGGTATATCAAAATTACAACATATATGGCAGATTCTTAAGAATAGAAGTCTGCAGGGAGACAGGAAAAAGGCGGTGATTATCCCAGAAGCAGAATACAACAGTGGATGGGTGGAGATAGCAGAAAAAATCCTACGCTTTGTTGGGAAACACAGAAGAACCATTCTTATACGACCACCACCTCAGGACAAGTCTTACTATGAGCTGGCCAGATCTTCCCACGATTATTTCCTCTCCATCATCAGTCGAGATCAATCATCCATTAGCCAGAAGTTTAGTTGGAATCTTTATTGATCCTTTCAACTTCAGCACAGATCGTGAGACCATCCAAAAGTGGTTCATAACTAGATGGAGAACTGCAGTCTGTCTCAAAGTCAACCCCATTAAGCATAACAAATTTCTTTTCGAACTACCTTCAAGACAGGAAGCGATAAGGATTAAAGCAGGTGAATGGTTCTGGAATGGCAGACGCCTTTCTCTGGATTGGTGGTCACCAACTTCAGGCACAATCCCATAAGGAAGCAGACTGGAACACCTCTGGGTCAAAGTCTTTGGGATCCCTCTGCATGCTTGGACATCATACACCTTTAAAAGCATAGGAGATCAGTGTGGTGGATTTGGCGAAATAGACAAAGACAAAAAATAAAACACACTTCTATTGGGCTCGAATCTGTAGCAGAAACTCCGGCAAGAAGCCACCGGCGACTAAGTTCATCGAAGTTGGGGAATGGAGCTTTGAAATTTTGAATCCTTCAAGATACCCGGTTACACCCAAAACCCACCAGTCAAAAACCAGAGTCGGGTACAGCAGCATTCACAAAAAAGTCAGATCTCTGCAGTAGCCTGTGACGTTGCATCCACTAGTCAGTCAATGAGGACCCACGTGAAGGGGACAAACTTTAATTCAAAAATTCTGGAGCATACATCTACAGTTGGGGCAAACCGGCCCAACACAAGCCAAATAAAAGGAAGGGAGAAAAAAGGGAAGCAAAATTGGTCCTGAATATTGGGTATTATGCAAAAAGCCCAAAACTGTCCAAGAATAAATACTCAAGGCCCAAGCCAACTACTTATTGGAGAGCAGTCGGCTACACTTACGATCCTTGTCTTCACGAATCTTCAATAGTGCAACTGTCGAATCAATTCGACCCACTCTCGGAGGGAATACAAGCGCTTAACCGCAGCCCTCTGACAAAACTCTCCACTCCCAATTCGATGCTAATGATGAAGCAGAAAGGATTGACCCTAATTTGTCAGAATTGCCCATGCAAACGGTATCCCCAAGGGTCAGTGGCTTGGAATCAAATTTTTCTTCTAAGTCCTTCAACAATTTTCTCCGTTTACCATGTTACGGCACAGTGATTCATCTAAATCATACATGCAAATGGTGGACACACCCGCAGTGGTGGAAACCTCAAGATGGACGAAAATGGCACTGCTGAAAGCTTGCAAAGCATTTGGGGTACATGCTACAGGCTTCAAATCAGACATTATGGGGCTAATCCTTAAAATGGAGGAGAAAAGGAAGATCCAATTGCAACAACAGGCAAATGCGGAAGTGGAGTCAAAGAAAGGGAAGTCTAAAGGGGGTTTAGAGCTTAAGAAATTGGCTTGGGGGTCTACAAGAGGGCAGCAGCAGTGGCAAGAAAGAAAAGGGCGGGTCTCAAAAGATCCATTCTAAATTCTAAATGAAGATCAAAATCCTAAGTTGGAATGTACAGAACAGGAAGAATAATGAGTACTTTAAAATCCCTTGTACACAAGTGGGAGATGGATATTCTATGCTTAGAAGAAACAAAAATAGAGGATTGGAGCAATTCTTTTATTAGACAAATATGGGGGAATAGATGGGTGGCATGGGCTGAACTAAAGGCTTATGGTAGCAAAGGGGGGGATCCTAATTATGTGGGATAAAAGGAATTGGAATTGTGTAGACTCTGAAGTGGGGAACTTTTCAATCTCCTGTAGATTTGAAAGTTTATTAGAAGACTTTAATTGGGTATTCACAGGGGTGTATGGTCCTCACACAAACCTGAAAGAACTGTTCTTTGGCACGAACTTGCAGCAATCAGGGGGTTGTGGCCTGACAATTGGGTAATTGATGGAGATTTTAATGTCTGCAGATTAGAAACTGAGATTAAATTGCGTAAGAAGATCCAGGTCTATGTTGGGCTTCTTGGACACAGTCCAGGAATTAGGTCTGGTCGAGATTTTAATGTCTGCAGATTTGAAAATGAGAGATTAAATTGCATGAGAAGATCCAGGGCTATGTTGTGCTTCTCAAACACAATCCAGGAGTTAGGTCTGGTTGATCCACCACTTCAGGTAGCTTTATACACATGGTCAAGAGGGGAGGCTTCTCTACAAGCATCAAGGATTGATAGATTCCTATTCTCTACTGAATGAAATGAAATGTTCAAGAATGTGTACCAAATTGCTATGCCCAGAGTAATTTCAGATCATAAGCCAATCCTTTTGGAGAGTGGAAATTGGGAAGCCATACCTTCTTATTTCAAATTTGAGAATATGTGGCTCAAATCAGAGGGGTTTCTGGATAAGATGAAGGGATGGTGGCAATCTTATTCAGTAACTGGCAACCCAGATTTCATCCTTATCCAGAAACTAAGGAGTTTAAAGAAGGACCTTACTCGCTGGAATAAAGAAGTCTTCGCTAACGTGGAAACCAAAAGGAACAAAGCTCTTGCTGATTTGCAATTACTAGAGCAAACAGCAGAACATAGAGTTCAAACACCAGATGAAATCATTCAACTTGAAATTGGAACTTGAACAGTTGGCAATTGCTGAGGAAACCTCCTGGAGGCAAAAGTCCAGGTGTCTATGGCTGAAGGAGGGAGACAGGAACACAAAGTTCTTTCAAAAAATGGCAAACTCAAGAAGAAGGGGTAACTGTATTGATAGACTCAAGGTGGGAGAGGAGATAATTGAAGACAAAGGATTGATCAAGGAGGAAATTCTGAGCTACTATCAGAATTTGTACACATAGAAGGAAGCATGGAGACCTTCAGTAGAATTTACAGGGTTACACACACTCAGCTCAAATGACAGAGAGGACCTGGAATCTCCTTTTGAGGAACCATAGGTCCTTGCAGCCTTAAATTCCTATGCCCCAGACAAAACACCAGGCAATGATGGAAACACCATGGAATTACAAATGCTGGGAGGTTCTAAGTTAGACTTCATGGGAGCCCTTAACCATTACCACCAACATGGTCATATGGTTAGATCTTGTAATGCTTCATTCATAGCACTCATCCCAAAGAAGAAAGGTGATATTGATATTAAGGATTTCAGACCAATTAGTCTAATAGGCAGTGTCTACAAATTGGTGGTGAAGATCCTTGCTGAAAGAATGAAAAGAGTTATTGGGAAGCTGGTCTCTGGTCAACGAAGTGCATTCATCAAAAATAGGCAAATCACAGATGCATCCTTGATTGCCAATGAAGTTTTGGATTGGAGAATCAAAAATGGGGAAACTGGCTTACTGTGCAAACTCAATATTGAGAAGGCTTTTGATCAATTAAACTGGTCATACCTTATCAACATGCTGGAGATGATGAGATTTGGTGACAGGTGGATTAGGGGGATATATTTTAACATTTCTTCTATGAAGTATTCTGTGCTTGTGAATAGGAGTCCTGTAGGTTTTTTCTTCCCACAAAAAAGCCTCGGGCAAGGAGATCCCCTTTCCCCATTCCTCTTTTTGCTGGCCATGGAGGGCCTTACACAAATGCTGGTCAAAGCCAAGGAGATGAATTGGATACAGGGGTTTCAAGTGGGCAGAAATCTAGCTAATTCAGTCACTATCTCCCATTTGCTATATGCAGATGACACAGATATTTTGTTGGGCAGAGAGACTTCAAGTATCTCATCTCAATCTCACTTTGCTTATTTATGAAGCCATTTCTGGATAACACATCAACGTGCTTAAAAGCACCATATACCCAGTTAATGAAGTCTCCAACCTAGAAGAATTGGCCGAGATTTTGTGTTGTAAAATAGGATCTCTCCCCACTACATACCTAGGTTTACCTTTGGGAGCTAAATACAAATCAATCGGTGTATGGAGTGATGTTGTAGAAAAAGTGGAAAAGAGACTTGCAACTTGGCAAATGCAGTATCTCTCAATGGGTGGCAGACTCACTTTAATTAGCAGTGTTCTTGATAGCATCCCTACTTATTCTATGTCCTTATACCCTATGCCAAGCTTAGTTCTGAAACAGCTAGACAGATTGAGAAGGAGGTTTCTTTGGGAGGGCAACAACACAACACACAAATTCCAAAGTTATTCAGCCTAAATCTGATGGGGGAATGGGACTCAGGAACCTAAAGCTCCATAGCAAAAGCATGTTGATGAAGTGGCTATGAAGGTATGGGCAGCCTGAGCCAGCTTATTGGAAGGAGGTCATTACAGCAAAGCATGGAATTCAAAACCAGTGGTGCACCAAAGAAAACAATGCCTCACATGGGGTGGGACTATGGAAACATATCGGGTCTCTTCATACTGACTTTTTCCAGGAAATAACATATAGAGTTGGCAATGGCTCTCATGTAAAATCCTGGGAGGACAAATGGATTGGTAACTCAACTGAGAGAATCATATCCTGGGTTGTATCAGATAGCTAGTCGTCAGAATTCATTGGTTGCTCACAACAGGGCGGGGAACACTTGGAATCCTCTATTCAGAAGAAACCTCCAAGACTGGGTTATTAATTATCTGCTTCTACTACTATCCACATTGGAAGAATGCAAAATTGAAGAGCATCAACCTGACAGACTCATCTGGGGCAATTCAACGGGAGGAAAGTACACAGTCAAAGCCGGCTACAACCTCCTATGTTCAAAGAATGGGATGCTTGAGGACTGGCCTTGGAAACATGTCTGGAGGACTAGACAACCACTCAAAGTATCTTGCTTCACCTGGTTAGCTCTAAGAGAATCTTGCTTAACACAAGATAACCTAAGAAGAAGAGGTATTGTACTAGCTAACAGATGCTATCTATGCCAGCAAAATTCAGAGAGTGTCAACCATTTGTTTCTTCATTGCCCAAGAGCAGATGACATCTGAAATTTCTTCTACTCTATTTTTGGCTTAGCATGGGTGATGCCGTTCCACATCAAAGATGCATATGTTAGCTGGATTTTTTGGAGAGTTGATAAAGCCATCAAGAGGATCTGGAGAATGAATCCAGCTACAATTTTTTGGAGCTTATGGAATGAAAGGAACCGCAGATGTTTTGATGGAATCTCAACTCCAATACGCTCTTTAAAAGCTATCTGTTTAGTTAGCCTGTTTATTTGGAACTTCCATACTCCTGTTAGTAGCGTGGATAATTTTTTGGAGTTTGTTAGCTCCATGATCTTAGCTCAAACATTGTACATTGTACAGGAGCTAATTCAATGTCTTCTGAATACTTCTGTCATCTTTTGTAATCTGCGTCTCCAGGATGCCTTATTAATACAATTTCTCACTTTATCAAAAAAAAGAAGAGAAAATTCAAATAAATACTATTTAATTTAATATTCTATTAACAAAATAACTTTTTTAAAATAATACGGTAGTTGGTGGTGGTGATGGCTAACATGGTGCTTGTGGATGCCAACTAGAGAAGGTGGTCGGTGGTAGTTTTGGTTAATGATGGTGGTTGTGGGTAGTAGCTAGCGGTAATTGGTAGTGATAGTTGGGGTTGAGGAAGGTGGTGGTGGGTGGTGGCAGTTTATAATGATGGAGAATGGTGATTGTGGTTCATGATGGTGGTGGAGGTGATTGATAATGGTGGGGGTGGTAGGTAGTGGTAGTCGATAATGGTAGGGTGGTGGGTTATGGTAGTCGATGATGATGGTGGTGGCAATTATGGTTGAAGATGGTGGTGGTCGGTGGTGGTGGTTAAGTATGGTGTTGGTCGGTGGTGCATGATGGCAGGTGATAATGGTGGGTGGTGGCGTTGATTAGTAGTGAATGTGGATGATAGCATCTTAATGAAATAAGTCTTTATTATAAATCTTAATTATTTTGAGTTGTCTTCCATCTGCTTCTTCCTCTTAATGGTCCATTTCAAGTGCATATCCCATTTTTGCACGGCAGGGTTACGAAAATCCACGTATTGTTGGTGCTCTCCAATATATCACTCGACCGGACCACCACTGAAATATTACAGAATGATCTAAAAAGGGTCATAGCTTATTCAACTTACAGTCAATTAGGCTATATGATCTTTGCTTGCGGCATCTATAACTATTCAGTTAGCGTCTTTCACTTAATGAATCACACGTTTCCAAAGCATTATTAGTCCTGAGTGCAGGTTCGGTGATTCAGAACCATAACAAAAAACATACTTGCCCCATTAGCATATCATAAGAAAGATTTGATCGAAAGTGACTAGAAAAGTCATACCTATTAAGTGGTTGTAAAATAGAAAAACATACGCACTTAATGATTAAGATCTGTATAATTAAGATTCAGATAAAAAACAAATGCACTTAATATTTGAGATCTGAATGACTAATATTCCGACCACATTATGTGCAGACAAATAAGGCCTTAATTACATTTCTTGAATATTTGCAAATTCAAATGAGCCCAGTTTCTCAAATGAGTGCTGATGCATCATATTCTCTAGAATGATCCTTGCTTACTTACAGGGTATCTCACATGATGATAGAATTAAGATGAACTTTAATAGAGGACCATTTGCCTGAAGATTTATGCCATGGTGAAGGGAAAGCTTATTTTAATTTGCCAGTCTGGTGGTGAATTTGTGAGTGATGCCGATGGAACCTTGTCATATAATGGAGGAGAGGCAAATGCTGTAAATATCAACCAAGATACTCCATTTGATCATCTGAAGATAAAATTGGCAGAGATGTGTAATCTGGAGCTTAAAACAGTGTCAATTAAATACTTTCTTCCAGGAAATAGGAAAACTCTTATTAATTTAAGGAGCGAAAGGGACTTCAAAAGAATGGTTGAGTTTCATGCTAATTCTGTTACAGCTGAGATTTTTGTCAGCGGGAAGGAAGGTTTTGATCACGAAGCATTGAACACATACACTGACAGGTATTAACACAATTATTTTAAGTACTTATAGAACTTTCATTACCTTATTGACATGATTTAGTGAGACGAGCCCGTTGCCAGCCAATGTCTGTTAGGGCTAAAGCAAATTGGTTAATCACTTGCATGTTGCTGGTAGTATATATGTAATTCACATTCTGCTTTGTATCTCAATTAACAACACTTCCAGGACAATTGGGTTAAAACTGGCTGAGAACGTAAATCATCATGGCATGCCTGCAGCAGCAGCTGATACTGGATGTCTGAGTACAACACCTTCAAAAGTTACCCCGTTAAGGACTTTTCATACTGATGCTGCCTCTCCTATAGCTATTCAAAGTGATTGTCTGGTCGATGTACATATCAGCTGCCAGGAACCAGCTATTAATGCAACAGCTGATAGCTCCAGTCAAGCCACTACTTCGTCAAACCCTTGCCATGTTGCTGAGGATGATTCTGACTATGCTCCACGCTCACGTGCTGCTGTTGGTACTACTGCTCAGAGCCCAATCAGCTTTGACTATGATAGTACCCCTGCTGATACTGTAAAGAAGCGCAGGCGCACTGCTTCATGGACAATTGGTGCCAACGGTCCAACCATTGTCGTGATCGGTAATGATTCTAAGGAGAAAATCTCACGGAAGAAGAAGAGTCGAAGTGCAACTGGTGTAATGGACAGTAATGACACGGTGGAGGATGAAGATTGTGTTCAATTACCTGATGATTCTGACAGCTCCTCTGCAGTTGCTCTTCGTGATGAAGATCTGCCAGAGAAACTAGTTGCCACTTGGAAAGAAGGTATTACTGGTGTCGGTCAGGATTTTAAGAGTGTGAAAGAGTTTCGGGCTGCACTGCAAAAGTATGCTGTTGCTCATCGCTTTGTCTACAAGTTGAAGAAAAATGATGCTTCCCGTGTAAGTGGCAGATGCACCGTAGAGGGTTGCTCTTGGAGAATTCATGCATCTAGGGTCCCTGCTGCTCAAACATTTAGGATCAGAAAGTTTAATTATTTGCATACATGTGGAGGCGAATCGTGGAAGTCTGGTCATCGTACAAGGAATTGGTTGGTAAGTATCATTAAGGAAAGGTTACGAGATTCTCCAAATGACAAACCCAGGGAAATCGCTAAAGGTATTTTGCGTGACTTTGGAATTAAATTGAGATATAGACAAGTACGGCGGGGGATGGAAGATGCCAAGGAGCAACTTCAAGGTTCGTACAGAAAGTCATATAACAGGTTGCCTTGGTTCTGTGAAAAGGTAGTAAATACTAATCCTGGTACTGTTGCTAAGCTTATGATAAATGATGAAAAAACACTACAGCGCTTCTTTTTCTCACTTCATGCCTCAATACATGGTTTCAAGCATGGTTGCCGACCTCTTATTTTCCTTGAAGCTACATCTCTAAGATCAAGGTACAAGGAGACTCTGTTGACAGCAACTGCGGTTGATGCGGATGATGGATTCTTTCCAGTTGCTTTTGCAGTAATAGATATTGAAAATGATGATAGTTGGCGTTGGTTTTTGGAGCAACTAAAATCTGCATTATCAACTTCTCAACCTATAACTTTTATCTCAGATCGAGAGAAGAATTTAAAGAACTCTGTGCTTGAGGTGTTTGAGAATGCTTGTCATGGCTATTCCATTTTTCATCTTCTGGAAAGCTTCAAGAGAAATCTGAAGGGTCCATTCAATGGTGATGGGAGAAATGTTTTACCTGAAATTTTCCTTGCCATTGCTCATGCAGTCCGACTTGGTGGTTTTAAAAATTCGACTGAGAAAATTAAACAGATTAGTTCACACGCATACGATTGGGTGATCCAGATTGAGCCAGAGTGTTGGACAAGTTTGTTATTTAAGGGTCAGCACTATAATTATGTAACAGAGGATGTTGCAGAACCATACTCCAAGTTGATTGAGGATTCTCGTGGATCAACAATAATGCAAAAGATTGAAGCCTTAATTTGTATGCTTGGTGATCTGATAGATCATTGTAAATTGGAGTCAAGTAATTGGTCCACTAAACTTACTCCGTCAAAAGAGAGAAAGATACAGGAAGAAGCTGTTAAAGCTCATGGTCTAAAAGTGCTATTCTCATCTGATGTCCTATTTGAAGTTCATGATGAGATGACTCATGTTGTGAATATTGAAAACCGTGAGTGCACATGCCTGGAGTGGAAACAAAGTGGGCTGCCTTGCTGCCATGCGGTTGCTGTGTTCAAATCTGTTGGTAAATGTGTGTATGATTACTGCTCAAGCTACTTTACTGTTGAAAGTTACTGTTCTACATATTCTGCGTCTGTAAACCCAATTCCTGGGATTGGAACACCAGTTGAAGAAGATGGCGAGTCAGATACTGCGGATGTGTTACCCCCTTGCCCTTCAGAATCGCAAACTGAGGAAAAACCAGAGGAGACCAAAACTGTAGACCCGGATAAGAGGACAGTAAGTTGCAGCAGGTGCAAGGAACCAGGACATAATAAAGCTTCATGCAAGGCCACTTTATAGGTCCTTGCTTCCTCCTTGTTTGCATCTTCTACATCTCTTACAATTACATGGTAATGACTTGTGATGTATTGCTCTTCTTTGTAATTTGTTGCGCTCCGCGTTTCTACTTCACAGAAGACAGTCATTATTTCCATTGGCAAAAGCTGGTATATTTCATCATCTATGGGTAATTTCTTCCTCATTGTGTTTGTACTATCAGTACCTTTTGGAAATCCATAAGTTCTGAGTTTTGAACTCGAAAAGCAAGGTGTAAGATGATGGTAATATTATTGGCCTCAAAAGGTAGCTGTTCCCGTAGCTTGTCTGTTGCAAAAATGATTTTCTATTGTCAGACTGAAATTTTGAATCGTCTTGTTACATGATATGTGATGGTAAATTCTCAGTTTACTCGACGTGAGTGAATAATGACGATTTGTTGGTACTGTTTTGCACTGTTAGAACCATTCAGAACGAGACACAAGCATCTCATTCTTAATATGCTGAAGTCGACAACAAAAGACAAAGGTTGATTTACAGTGGAATGCAGAGTGCCTTTTCAAAATTTGTATACGAAAAAGATGCGAGTTGAAAGTTAATGCAAATGAACGTTATTTGGTGGCTTTAATATGCTGATCCTAGGGAAGAGTCGAAACAAACATTAATAAGTTAATGAATCTTACCACCAGTCCACTCTATCCTTCCCTTCCAAAGTTGGCATAAGTTAATTTCAACGGGAATATTAAGAAAGTAAATTTTCAGGCTACTTCTTCCAATAACAGAAGATGAGCATGTTAACATCGTTCAAATCAAAACTCAAACTGAACTCAACTCAACTCAAATATGCCCTAATTCTTCATTAATAGGAATCGAGTAATATATGAATTTCCTATAATCATTATATTTTATTTTTAAATCATAATTAGACTACTTTTACCCGAAAATTCAAGACTCAAGCAAGTGGCGCATTTGGGACGTGGAGAGAGCAATAGCTGTTGTTACCAACCAACCCAAAGTACCTAACGACAAGGCCAGAGTTTGCCTTCGTTACCTACCCACCTCCCCTACTCTCCCACCCCCTCCCTTCTCCTTCACTTGTCTCTACATCCCTAAAAACTAAGTCCAAATTCCTTCTCTGCTCATTGCATTGATCACGTCACTAAAAGGGATAGATTGATTTATACATTTCACCATTGTTTCAGTACAAGTGAGAAGATTCAAATAAAATGTCCCTTACTGATTCAGTGCAAAACAAACAGCCTGGTGTCATCACCTGCAAAGGTTGGTATCCACTTTGAATACCCTTCATTTGCTTTTTGATTTTCCCTTCTTACGAAGAATCTTGATTATTTAATTTTCAGCTGCTGTGGCATGGGGACCAGGAGAAGCAATGGTAATAGAGGAGGTGGAATTGAGTCCGCCTCAGCCAATGGAGATTCGTGTTAAGGTTGTTTCTACTTCTCTCTGTCGCAGTGATGTCACTGCTTGGTTGTCACAGGTTTGATCTCTACTTCATCTTTTTCTTTTCTTTTCTTTTCTTTTGGGTTGAAAATTTTCCCAACAGGCCAACCATATCTTTTATGTCAAGCTACTAAATCTATGTCAATTCTGGTACTAGGAAGACAAATGCTGGAATGGAACTGTGCTAAGCTATTGTTTCATGACATGAATTATTCCTTTGAAATTTGACATACTAAACCATTTCTACAAATATGGCATTGAATTATTAGGTGCTCAATCTTGGACCAACTGGAGATGGACTGCTTTTATTAGAGATACAGTAGAGGTGCTTAGCATAAGAACTAGCAAGTTATACTGTATAAGATTGCACTTTTATCTGACAAAAGCGCTTCGCACTCATCCCAATCTCATTTTGTTTCCCAAAGAAACTTAGCTAAATCCAATCTTATTTTGTGTTCTCAAAAGTAAAATCTGAACTTATGTAGGGAGGGGGGGACGCGGGCACATTATACAGTAGAAAAGACTCAATCTTGGGCCCTCTTTATTCGTTTATCTTGTCTTTCTTTATCATTTTGGCAAAATCTGGTTCTTGTTTTATTTTTCTTTTCAGATGAATTTACTAGAATTATTTTCTTATCCTTCAAATATTTCGCGCCCAATGATGAAATTCTTGTTATTTTCAGGCTCAGGCTTCTATTTATCCTAGGATATTTGGTCATGAAGCATCAGGGTCAGTTCTATATCTCGTCCAGCTTCTACTTGAATGATAATGCTTTTGGTCAGTAGTTTAAACATGTATCTCAAAATTTTCTGATATAAACCATAGCCTTGAAACATGTCTAGGCGTGATAATGCTTCTCCCCAAGGGGCTAATGGTCATGTTGTAGGGAAGGGCCAATGTTATTTTGAGTTGGATTTCTCAAATTTCCGAATCTGTCAAGCATGTATAATGGTTTCATCACCCACTTGATGCGTAATGGTTTCATCACCGAAATACTCTTAGTTGACTTACTCATCAGGTGCTCTGTCTATAAAGAAAAGCATTCCGTCACAGACCGTGGCATCACCAAGAGCCACAATTGCAATGCAATAGAGGTGGTTGATGGATTCCATATTCTCTTATTTCTGAACATAGATTCAAGCTTTAATTTTTTTGCAGGATTGTTGAGAGTGTTGGGCAAGGAGTGACTGAATTTGTAGAAGGAGACCATGTGCTAACCTTATTTACTGGGGAATGCATGAGATGCAGACACTGTACCTCAGGCAAAAGCAACATTTGCCAAGTTCTTGGATTAGAACGAAAAGGTGTTATGCATAGTGATCAAAAGACGCGGTTCTCTATAAAAGGAAAGCCAGTTTATCATTATTGTGCAGTTTCAAGTTTTAGCGAATATACAGTTGTACACTCTGGTTGCGCAGTCAAGGTTAGTTCAAATGCGCCTTTGCATAAAATCTGCCTCCTCAGTTGTGGAGCGGCAGCAGGTAACTTATGGAGTACTTTTCAAATAAATCAGCTGATCTTTTTGCTTCTTTACTGCTATTGAAACTCATGATTTCAAGAAACACATATTTCTCTGTTTGTGAAAAAGGATGTGATCTTAAGAATCTTTTTCTGTTAAAGACTCTTGACCGTTGACCCTATGCTGAAGTTTGGTAATTTTTTATGGAAATGGTTTCCTCAATTTTATGCTTGTTAAATATTCACCCTCGTCATACATGTATAGTTTTACTTAATCTGTAAAATGCTAAACCCATTCACAAGGGAGAGGATTTTTTTGAGTCAAAAGATGACTAGCCTTCTAGCTTACTTGATGGCATCATAGACAGTCTATTGTTTGAAATGTTTTTTTCAAATGGTTAAATCCTCCTTCAGTTCTTAGATGATACTTTCATTCTTAACCTATTTATCTCTGCATAACTTAGCAACTAGCCATTAATGTTAACTTGTTAGTCAGAACATTTTAGATGAAGCATTCTCCAGTCCTCACAATCGAATTGCAATTATCAGGTCTAGGTGCTGCTTGGAAGGTTGCAAATATCTCGGAAGGATCAAAAGTGGTCATTTTTGGTCTTGGGACTGTAGGCCTTTCTGTGAGTACATTGATCCAAGCTTAACAGTTAACATAATATGTGTTAAATGTTTTCCTGGAGAACTTGACAATGATAAATAATAAGATGCTTACATATTGTGCTAATAGGTTGCACAAGGGGCTAAAATGAGGGGAGCATCTCAAATTATTGGTGTAGATACAATGCAAGAGAAATACGAAAAAGGTATCACGTCAGACTTCTTGTACAAAGTTGAAAACCTGAAAAAAAAATTCCAAAACTTTTGATGAAAAGTTTCCCTGGTTTATTGATGTTCTGCCCTTCTGGTGCAGCAAAGGCTTTTGGAGTGACCAACTTTTTGAACCCAAATGATAGTGATGAACCCATCGCACAGGTGTTTTACTTTTCATGATATATGCAGCTAAAGTTTGTAAATTAGTTTCATTCTTTCTCCCAGCTAATTAGTCATGAATCTTGCCAATCATGTTTGCTGTCTAAAACAACACAGGAGCATTACAACAACTATGTCTCGATCTCGAGCTAGTTGGACCGGCTACATAAATTCTCACTATTCATTTTTCTCTATTTGGACCTGTTTCACTTCAATATCCAATAATTTGGGGATTAACTAATAGAGGTTTTCTGCATTTTCTAATTTCTAATACATACAAATCTGGAAACAGATTAAAAAGACTTTTAGCAAATACTAGACCTAATGTTTTACCAGTATGACTAAGCACTATCGCCTATGGTTCTTTGCTTATATTATGTTATGTGTTTCATGACTGCTGCATAGATTTTGCATGATTGTTGGTTAGACAACTTCTTTAAATGTGGCTTTTAGATCTGCTTGCCTCCTTTCTTAGGGGAGGATGGAGCTTGGAGGCACCGGGTTCATCTGAATCCAGTACTTTTTGTGTGGAGCATAAATTATGTATACAAATTTACTATAATTGCAATAAATAATAGATATGAACCCATAACCTTAAAAATATAATGAGTTCTATGTTAAAAACCTAAATGTTGAACCCATAGAGCTCTCTAACTCTTGGTATCATACCTACAAGCTGGTAAATTTGAGGTCTCTCTATTTCTGCTAGTTGCATATTCCGTGACCTTTTTTATCTTGTCAATCTTGTGTAACCACATATCTATATGAACATCCATTTTGTAAGATACTCATATTATGGAGGACTGGAAATTAGAGACCCAACATTCAATCCCGTACAATATCAATGGTCTTAAATACGTAAAACAGAATTTACCGCACTTTGATAGGTATTTTCCTATTGCATAGCATTTCTGTAGTGCTCCTCAATTTCAACATTCTATTTTAATGTTTTATATCTTTGCCTATTGACCATTCACCTAGACCATTGAGCTTATATTTGAGTTGTCTTAATTTATGCACTGCTATCCCGTCTAATAAGCACCTTTACATGTTTCGTCTTATGCTGGCTTAGTTCGAGTGTATATATCATTTCTTATCTTTACTTATCCTAAAACCCTTACTATTGTGGAATGTTTATTCAAAGTTCAAACTTTTGTTTAACGTCTTGTGTAGCGTCGTCAAGTAAACCAATATCGTTTGCAAATAGCATACAGAATGAACCAGTTCTGCTCATGCTCAGGCTATGGTTTCCTTTCGTAAACTCTGAGTACTTTTTAATTTCAGGTTATAAAACGCATAACTGATGGAGGTGCAGACTATTCATTTGAGTGTATAGGAGATACAGGAATGATTACCACTGCATTGCAATCATGTTGTGATGTAAGTATAGAGACCCCATCTCAGTACTCTCCGGTATTCCCTGAGATTTGTTTTTCTTATACCCCCAATTTTCTGTCGTCTCCTATTTGTGTTAGGGATGGGGCTTGACTGTCACACTTGGAGTACCCAAGCTGAAGCCAGAGGTAACAGCTCATTATGGACTTCTTCTTACTGGTAGAACATTGACAGGATCCCTATTTGGAGGATGGAAACCGAAGTCTGAAATTCCTTCATTAGTTGACATGTACCTAAGGAAGGTAGACTGTTACACTGTCTTTGTAACTTGATGAAACCTTGGGACGCCTTGTTTATTTACTCCAAAAGGACTTTCACCATTGGAATATTAAGCCATTGTGAGGTTTTGCTTGCAGGAAATTGAGATAGATGACTTGATAACACATAACCTGCCATTTGAGGAGATAAACAAAGCTTTTGATCTGATGAAAAGTGGGACTTGTTTGCGCTGCGTTATACATATGCCTAAATAGAAGGTTTTCCAATGGCTGAATGTTTTTCATGGAAATAGATAGTCATCACGATGAACTGCCAGAAAATTATATGTTGTAATGTAGTGTATGATCATTGCCTGCTTTCGGTTATTTGTTCAGGATGGCGGGTTGAGCTGTGCAAACTATTTTTACAGAGGAAAGTTTGACTGGCCTCAGAGACAGTTTGCCGTGTAGGCAACTAGTCAGAAATTTCTAATCATTAGTTGAGTAGATGCAATTATTCGGTGAAGACCATATAATTTAAAACCTTTTGTTCTTAAATGTGGATTTTGATATTGATTCTTTTTTCACTGTAAGGAAGAACTTAGGTTTGGAGATGCTTGTGCACTTTTATACCCCTTAATTGAAATTGAAAGTTGTTGCTGCAAGCCTTTTCCCCGGAGCTTGGAGGCCAAACTAATCTTTTGGCCTTATTTGGATTCCGAATATACTATTGCAGGATTTTTCGCTGCTTTTGTTGTTATTGCTCTCATTTGTTATTATGCCACATCAACAGCTGGGACCCCCTAACCATTTCTATCTATTTTTAGAAATAGGACTCTGGACCCCGTGTAGATAACGGGTGGAAAACCAAAAAAGATATTCCGCATACAATTCTAATGTCTTTTAATGTCCTTGAAGACTGGCAGGATACGGCTTGCTAACACTGCACATTAATTACGGAGATTATTTTACCCCCTTATTTGTCACCTGGCCTGGCATATGAACCCATTAGTGTTATGAAAGTCAAAAATTGAGACAACCCTAGGGGGAAGAACTAAAGTGGGGTTCAATATTTCTTTCCACATAGTTAATATGGAGCAAGAAAAGTTCAACCGGGCAACATCACTTATTATAATTTGAACTTGTAACATTGTACTCCAGATCCTGACATGTGGCTTTCGGACCGTTGAACTGTTCCTTGAAGTGATTTTTTCCTTTTCTAAAATTTTAAATCATGAGAGAAATTTTAATCCCTCAACTAAAGAAAAGGAAAAAGAAAAAATTTTACGGGAGGTTCCACACTGTAAAAAACTCATCTTTCTTACGACAAATTTTAAAAATACACGACACGTTTCTTTAATAAATTCTTATATTTTTATTATACACAACAATTAATAGTTAGAGTCAATTATTTCTCAACATTCCAACTAAATTGGGCTCATATTTTTTGCTTCTAATCCAGTTTGGTCCAGTTGTACATAACCTGAAAGACCTTTTTCATTCTTTATCCCAATATTAAAGACCCAATTCCTCCACGGTCCATAGCCCACCTAAAAGAGAAGAAAATCTGATCTCCTGAATATATCTACCGCACCCGAGGACTTTTCCACATTAGTCAGTACATACAGGTGGTTGAACAACATTAGATTAGAGTATTAAAGTAGCAGACAAGACAGAACAACAACAAAACTAGTGGAATTTCCCAAGTGGAGTTTGGAGAGAATAGTATATACACAGACCTTATCCCTATCCTGCGAAGGTAAAGAGGCTGTTTTCTAAAAGCCCTCGGTTCGAAAGGATGAATAGAAACAAGCAAATATCAACAACAAAAGGTCAAAAAAATGATAGCAACAATGTAAAAACTAGAAAAATAGATGGAAGAAGACAATAACAATAGCAATAGCGATAGCGATAGCAATAACAACAAGCAGTAACAACGACAAGATACTAGAAAATCGAAGCGAAAGATAGTAAGAAAACCGCCATAATACTAGCAATCTAAGAACAACGGCAAGATACTAACAGACTAGCCCTAATAAACCCAGTATGGATCCGAAAAATGCCCAACTACCTACTATACTTCTACCCTAATTCTCGACCTTCACACCTTCCTATCAAGGGTCATGTGCTCAGTAAGCTGAAGTCGCCTTCTCCCCAATACTTTTGGGCCGCCCTTTACTTCTTCTCATACCCATCAAAGCCACCTATTCACATCTCCTACTAAGAGTGGCTAATGGTCCGGTTCACATCGGATCGGACCAATTTCGGACCGAAAATCGATCCGGACCGGTGGAAACCGGACCATTTTATTTTCGGAATGCCGGTCCTGGTAGCGGGACGGTTTGTTCGTTTAAAATCGGATGTACCGGTACAAAAAAAGAGCCGGACCGGATCGGACCAGTAAAAAAAATAGTTTAAAAACTAGCTGTTGGCAACGGCTCTATTGAGCTAATAGCCGTTGTCCAATGGCCAAAAACGGTCATTTTCACCCCATAGCCACCCCATAACCACCCCTAACTATTTTTTCCTAAAAATACCCCATTATTTCGTTATATCTTTCACACAATTCGTCCAATTCTCTCAAATTCTCTACAATATTGTTATTTTGCTACTTTGGCTATTTGTGTAAATTATACAATTTTGCTTCTTTAACAAGTTTTAATTGGAGTTGCTATTAAGTGAAGGTTCAAGTTTCAACTTCACCTCAATTATACGGTTATATTTGGTTGGTCGTTCCTACTTCCTACTCTTTTATTATTTTTTTGGCATATATTTATTTTATTTGCTATAATTATGTCTCAAAGAGGTTCAATTGGAACTAGTAGTGGGGGGGCGGGCACATGGTCGTTGGGGAAATGAGGTAAAGGAATTGCTGGTAGTTCTAGTCAACACATAGATGATTCTCAATATTATCATGATTTTAGCTCTAATAATCCACTTGATTCTCAACACATAGAAGCGCAATATAACTATGAAATTGGGATTAATTTAGAAGAACCACATGAATTTCAAGCTAGTCCACCTGAAGTTCAGTCAGACTTGCCTCTTGTACCTCCTACTAGAGTCCCGGTTAAACGTAAGGAGAGATCTGAAGTGTGGGAATTTGCGCAAAAGAAAGTTGAAAGTTAGATGGCCATATGTGGTCTTTGTGGAATGGAGTGAGTTATTAAAACTGGGGGTAATGACGGTGGGACGTGTAAATTAGGAGTCACTTAAGAAATAAACATCCTAAGGAATGGTCGATGCGGGCAGGGGTATTTATTTAGGAACCGAACATGGGGGAGTAGCACATGATAAATCCTCGGGTATCCAAATGAAAATTAACCAAACAACAGGAGGGATTCTTACTTATGATAAACAAAGGGATAGGGAAAATATTGGTAAACTAGTTGGGGTAGAGGGTTTACCTTATAGTTTTTCTTCTTCTACTGGTTTTGTTCATTATATTCAGGCTACATATAATCCTTCTTTTAAAGGTTTTCCAAGAATTATTATTAAAAATGATATTATTAAATTTAAGAACGAATATAGAGATTATTTGCGATATTTATTTGATAACTTTGACACTAGAGTATGCCTTACTACGGATATAGGCCGTTCTACAAATAATTGTGATTATATTACAGTTACTGTTCATTGGATGGATCCTGATTGGGTATTTCAAAAACGTATTATTTCTTATAAAGTTGTTGATGAACCATACACGGGTAATTATATTTCCAAAACAGTTTCATCAATTTGTCGTGCATATTGTTTAACTAACAAAGTTTTTAGTATTACAGTAGATAATGCTACAAACAACACAGAAGCACTTAGGAATTTGAGACCTATTTTGAACCCCCCTTTTGAGGAATTTTTTCATGTTAGATGTGCATGTCATATTTACAATTTAGTAGTAAAAGATGGTCTTGACTTGTTTAACCACATTATTGAAAAGGTGAAAGTAGCTATTACTTTTATATTTAGAAATAAAAATCAAGAAAGAAAAAGAGAATAGGAAAGAAAATGTATAGAATTAGGAATGCCGATTAGGAGAGTCCCAAAGGAAGTTTGTACTAGATGGAATACCTTATACGAAGCATTGACTGTCGCTTATGAATATAGAGAGCCTATTACTCAAATGTATAATAAGCATTTTATTTTACTTTATCACCCTAAAGAGGACTATTGGAACCTTGTTCAACATCTCCTTCAGTTTTTAGAAAAATTTCATCATGCTACTTTAGAATTTTTCGGACAATATTATCCAACTACTCCTACCATGTTATATTATATAGCTGGAATATCTGAATTAGTTAAATTATATAGGCAATACGAAGCATATAAAGTAGCTGTAGAGGCTATGATTGAAAATTTTCAAAAATATTTTTTTCCAATTCCTCAGCTTTTTTACATTGCTTCTGTGTTGCATCCTACTTTTAAACTTAAGTTAACTGAACGACTTATTAGAGAAAAGTATGTAAATTTAGAGATTAAACCTGTAAAATTGCGACCAATAAATATCCAAGTGTAGAACATGCTTGTGCTTAAGTTCTTTTAGATACCGTGGCTGTTTTCGCAAAGTATATAGCTTAGGCAGACAGTGTTATACCAACTGCACCAATACAGTCAACCGGTGAAAGTTCTTCTCAAATGGGAAAAAGGCATGCGGGGATGAGCACTTTTGGAGGACTCGATCAAAAGTTGCTTTCAAAACAAGACGAGTATGGGGAGGAATACAGCGAGTTCCGAGTCTATTTAATTCAATATCCAAAGAAACTTACAAGTTTTAGAACTCATAATTTATTGAATTATTGGAAGAATCAAGAATTGCAGTTTTCAATACTTACAAAAATGGCGCGGGATATATTAACAAGTCAAGCTTCATCAGTTGCATCGGAGAGCGCTTTTAGCCAAGGAAGATTTCAAATTGGAGATCACAGACATTCGTTGAGAGAAGAGACAATGGAGACATGAGTTTTATTTAGGGATTGGATAAGAGCAGAGCGAAGAAACTTTGGAATACCAGAACTTTCTTAGAAAAAAGACAAAGCGTATCTCGATCAAATTTTGGGCGACGAAACAAGTGAAGAAGGGAGTCGAACAGGCAATGAACAAGAAGATGAGAAGAACAAGACGAAGATGATGGACCGGCACAACAATAACCAGTTCCTAAAGAAAAGCGTACGGCTATCTTAAAAAAATTAGCCAATATGTTTAAAAGAATGTAATTTTCTAGATTAGAATACACTACAATAAAATTGCTCCAAATCTTGGAATTCCATCACAAGTTCACAACTCTTGTCTTCTTATTTTTTTAAAAAAATTTATTCTTTGCGCAAAAATACTTCAATTAATTACTAGTTTCTAATTGATTCAAATTTCAAGGTTTGAATCTATTTTTAAATTTTGAAACTAATTCAAATTTTGAAAAAATATTACAAGTTTTTTAATTCTAAGTTTGAACTTTGAAACAAACTAAACATTTCAAATATATATACAAAGTTAGTATATTTTGTTGTTATATTTTCAAAAACTTAAAATTATCCATCACTTTAAATGAAAGACAAATAAAAAATTACCGACTGGACCGGAAAAATCGGGCTACCGGTAGCCGGTGCCGGTCACGGACCGGCTTGCATCAAATAGGACCAGCGGGCCCGGACTGGTAAGACCGGTTTGGTCCGATCTTGAGGCCTTCCAGTACTGGACCGTACCGGAATCGGAACCGGAAAAAAATTTTGGTCTGTGACCGGACCGGACCGGACCACTAACCACCCCTATCTCCTACTGGGGCATCTATGCTTATCCAGTTAGAAGTTTGTTCACACTTTCAATGTGATTCATGAACTTCTAATAATGCTCATATAACAAAAACCTAATATATATGATATGAATCCAAAGATTATATTCTATATCATTAGAGATTTCTAGTTTGAAAGCCACTAAACTCGGATATGAAATTTGAGTTTAATTTCAAAATGAATGTTGTTGGGTTTGCTTGGAAACATTATTGGGTGTGGTTCCAATTGATTGAAAACATTAAGAGGAGCTCAAAACTTAAACTTGAAGTGATTTTGAGCAGATTTAAGCTAGATTTGAGGTAAATTTCAGATGAGGCGCAAGGAAAAAGACGTAGTCAATTTTTTCAATAGTGTATAATAGTGTATATGTGTGTACAAATACCTCTTATACGATATTATATACTTTTACACACCAATATACACAATGTGTCTGTCTTTTATAAAATTATAATTCTCATTAAAAACCAATCCACATCTCATTAAATGACTTCAAATTTTGTTAACGACCTCCTTAGACTATTCTAACAAGTCTAAATAACACCCACTCCAAATTTCTCACAAATAACTTCAAAATTTAAACTACTTATTTAAGCTTGTTCAATAATGGTGGATTACCTTAAAAATCTAAATTTGACCACCCAAATAGATTTGGTTTGTTGAACTAACATTTGTGCCACAATTACTGATTCGGATATTGGGTCAGAAGCTTGAGCTACTAAAACAATAGCTATTTCGAGAACTAATTTGGAGTTGAATGTTGAATCTTGGTCTATATGTATGGGGTAAATATGTTCATATTTAATGATCGCATGAGAAAGGGACACGTGGAACCGAAGGCAGAAGATAGCTAAACACGAAGACAATGATCGCACTTGTCACTGGAGAGAATGATACTCATAACGACAAATTAATGTCGCCATCCGGTAGCATTTCATGAAGAATATTCTATAGCATTAAGTGCATGATCCGTTACAGAGAATATGTCATTCATTGCCCACCGCTACACATCCTTCAATGGCCCTCATAATTGTCATTAGATAGGAGCTTAATCCTAGGACTTTGTTTCCTAGGTGCAACTACAAATAGTGAGCTCTACTATCATTGTAAAGGATACGAATTTTTTGACAAACAGACACTATACTTTATCAAAAGCTCAACAACACTTTACTTTTTTGCTTATTTGTATTGTTCTTATTGCTCCCGGTAGCTCTGAGCCCGGAACCAAGATACTTGCCGTCTATTTCAATTTCAAGGCTAAGTCTTATATTTCTGTTTAATTCATCTATTATTTTTTGATCAACTTAATTCACTTGTCTATAACCACATATAAATTCAACTATACTATTTTACGGGTAAACAGTTTGGCACCCACCATGGGACATAGGCAATCGTGTAATTGAATTGATCCTTGCATATGTTACTAACATGTTTGATTCTTTGTTCTTAGCAAAAATCATTAAAAAAGACAGATAATGGTGTTAACAACACACACAATGTTGAGGCCTAAGGAAATCAGCCTCAGCACGAGGATTCAATCAGTGATACCCGCAACGAGGGGAACGAGTCCACGTAGGTCCATGGCGGCCTATATCCGCGACATGTTCGGGAGGCAACTCCTGATGAAGCTGAAGAAGAGCACGTCGTTGAAGCAGTCAGGGTCTTGCAAGAGCAATAGGAGACCATTATTGGCCATCTAACACGACAGGATAAGGTCATGACGGAACTGAAGCAGGCGTTGTCAGGCGCTTCCAACAACACGAATGGGAGAGGCCAGTTCTTCCCGGTGCTCCCGCAAACCAAACAACGCAGAGGGTCAACAGCAACACCCGGAAGGGCGAGTTCGGCTCCGGTGGGCCAGGAGGAATGGATTCGGTCACAACAACGAGAGTGATCCCTTTAAAATCGAACTCATGCGATTTATGAGGGAAGTAATAGCCCGAATAGATCAAATTCCGGGCACACCACTAGTGCTGAAAGGGTCGGACTCAAAGAAGTACACACAATTGCCGTAAAAACACCAGAACTGATCCCGAAGCGGTTTAAAATGCCAGCCATGCCGAAGTATGATGCGACTTCAGATCCTCAGGAGCATATCACCACCTATACAATGGGGGTGAAGGGAAATAATTTAGCTCCTCATGAGATTGAGTCCGTTTTGCTGAAGAAATTTGAGGAGACCCTTAAGAAGGGAGCCCTGATGTGGCATTTGCTTTTGCTCGAGCATTCCATAGACTCCTTTGAGATGCTCGCGGATTATTTCATCAAGGCCATGCTGGGCCAGAAAAGTACAGGCCCTAAAGGCCGATATATTCAGGATTGCGCAAGGAGAGTCCGAGTTGCTGCGACAGTTCGTAACCAGGTTCTAGAAGGAAAGGATGTTGCTTCCAGCCGTTCCAGACGAATGGGCAGACAAAGCATTCACCAAAGGTTTGAATCCGAGAAGTTCCAACGCTTTCCAAAAGTTGAAAGAAAGTTTGCTCGAGTTCCAGGCAACAGCTTGGGCGGATGTTCACAATCGGTACAATTCCAAAATAAGGATTGAAGATGGTCAGCTCGGTTTCCTGGCGTCGGCTAAGGGTCGGGATTGGGAGAAGAATACAGAGAAATTGAAAGACGATTTAGATACAAATCGTCGGTCTTCAAGGAGTCGGATTTTTCCCTATGAACGGGCCAAAGGACGTGGCAGAGGTTTTTGGTTAGCGGACAGATTCACTACCGATAGGAGAACCGATCGAGGCCTAAATAACAGGTCGTTGCAGAATAAGGAAACATCAGATTCTTTCTACCCTAGACTTTCCGAATACAACTTTAACGTCAGTGTAGTGGAGCTGGCATTGGCTACGCGGGACATTAAAGAAGCACGGTTCCTGAATCCAGTGAGATATGATCCCAACCAGAGAGATACTAATTTGTACTGAGAATACCACGAGACAAATGGTCGCCGAACTGGGGACTGCCGGCATCTGCGTGAAGAGGTGGCGACATTGCTAAAAAATGGCCATCTCAGGAAATTTTTAAGCGACCGGGCTAAAAACAACTACGGTCGCAGTCGCGATAATGCAGAGTCTTCAAAAACAGGAGAAGATCCCCTACGCTTGATGATCAACATGATTTTCGGGAGGGGGGGCAGATTAACAAGGTTACGTTTTCAGCGGCGAAAAAGACGAAGGTATCAGTGACCCACAACAAAAGACTCCGGAAAGGTGGTGAAGACGACATCACTTTTACGGAGGAAGATGCTGATGGACTGCTGCTACCGTATAACAACGCCCTAGTAATTTCTCTAAATATCTTAGATTTTAAGATTAAACGTGTTCTGGTGGATCCAGGAAGTTCGGCCAATATCATCTAATGGAGAATGTTGGAGCAAGCTAAGCTCACCGGAAGTATCATTCCGGCCACAAAACTCCTTGCCAGGTTCAATCTGGCAAGCGTGACAACTTGGGGAGAAATCTTGCTGCCCACGAATGCCGAGGAGGTGGTGAAGACGACTCTTTTCAAGGTAGTGGACGGCGATAAACAATATCATTCTAGTGGGACCATGGCTGCACGAAATGAAGGTTATGTGGTCAATATTATCATTAGTTGCTGAAATTTCCAACTCCCGAGGGGGTTAAACAAATAAGAGTTGACCAGCCAGCAATGAGGGAGATGAATGCAATCTTAGTCTCCAGTTGCAAAGGGAAGGAGCATGCGGTATAGCAATTACAGGAGCTGACGCCTGTTCCCAAGCCAAGCGAAATCAACTAGGGGAAAGGGGCGTCGGAATCCTATCAGGTGCCAAGGTATTTCCATGTACTAGAAGAGACCGACGCAACAAAGTCCATAGCGAAAGAACTTGAGCAAGTCGCATTATTTGAAAAATTCTTGGAGAGGAAATTCCACTTGGAAACAGGACTGCACCCCAATCTCAGGTCTGGTTTTATTGAATTTCTTAAATTTAATGTCGATTTTTTTGCGTGGTCGCATGCGGATATGAAATGTTTCTCGCCAGAAGTGGCCGTACACAAGCTAAGCTTAGATCCCAGCATTCCTCCAGTAAGACAGAAAAACGTCCTATTGTCGAGGCCAAAAATAAATTCGTCAAAGAAGAGTTAACTCACCTGCTTGATATCGGTTCAATCCGAGAGGTAAAGTATCCTGACTGGCTAGCTAACGTAGTAGTAATTCCAAAGAAGAATAATAAATTTCGCATGTGCATAGACTATAAGTACTTAAATAAGGTGTGCCCAAATTTTCTCCCATTGCCAAACATTGATCAAATGATTGATGCAACGGCCGGGCATGAGTTAATGAGTTTCCTCGTTGCTCACTCTGGGTACAATCAAATCAAAATGGACCCGAAGGATGAGGAAAAAACTTCGTTCATCACAAATTTCGGCACATATTGTTACAACGTGATGCCCGTCGAGCTAAAGAATGCTAGAGCCACTTATCAACGGCTCGTGACCAAGATGTTTGAAAAGCAAATAGGGAAAACCATGAAAGTTTACATAGATGATATGCTTGTTAAGTCTCTGAACGCAGGTGATCATCTCAAACACTTGCAAGAAACTTTTGACATCTTAAGGAAGCACAACATGAAGCTTAACCCCGAGAAGTGTGCGTTCGGGGTTAGCTCCGGTAAGTTCTTGGGATTCCTGGTGTCACAAAGGGGGGTCAAGGTTAACCCAATAAAATCAAGGCCATCGAAGACATCCCGGACCAGCTATCAAGCATAAAAGAGGTTCAAAGGCTAATGGGGAGATTGGCCGCTTTGAGCAGATTCATTTCCCGGTCTTCGGAGAAAGGCCATCATTTCTTCTTGCTGCTCAAAAAGAAGAACAACTTTGAATGCACCCCAGAATGTCAACAGGCTTTGAGGGATTTGAAAAGGTATTTGTCAAGTCCTTCGTTACTATCGAAATCGGAAGAAGGCGAAAAACTGTTGGTCTACGTAGCAGTCTCGGAGGTAGCGGTAAATGTTGTTTTAGTCCGTGAGGATGGAGATACGCAATCTCCTCTCTATTACGTTAGTAAAATTTTAATAGGAGCAGAAACTCGCTACCTACATCTGGAAAAATTGGCCTTAGCTCTCATAGTCGCCGCTCGAAAACTAAGGCCTTATTTCCAATATCATCCGATAGCTATGGTGACCACCTTTCCCCTGTAGAATATCCTTCATAAACCCAAATTTTGGGGTAAGCTGGCCAAGTGGGCCGTCGGAATGAGTGAATTTACATATAATATAAACCTAGGATTGCATTAATTCACAAGTTTTGGCCGACTTTGTGACCGACTTCAGTCCGGGACTATTACCTTTGGCAACCAAAGAAGCAGTAATGGTGTCAGAATCGACATCAGGAGTTTGGGCCCTATTCACGGATGGAGCTTCCAACGTAAAGGGGTCCGGGCTTGGCATAGTACTAACCATGCCTTCGGGAGAAACCCTAAGCCAGGCCATAAGATCAGTCCCATTGACTAACAATGAGACGGAGTATGAAGCTTTGATTACAGGGCTCGAATTGGCCCGGGGACTGGAATCCGAGGTCATATAAATCAAGTGTGACTTCCAGTTAGTGGTTAATAAGGTCTACATGATCTTTGAAGCCAAGGAGGAACGCATGTAACAATACGTAATGAAGGTTCAAGCTCTGCTCGCTCAGTTCTGGGAGTGGTCAATCACGCATATCCCGAGGGAAGAAAATGCAGAAGCAGACATATTAGCTAACCTTGGCTCGTCTACGGAAATGAAAGGATCGGACTCTGGTACAGTCGTACAGCTTATGCACTCGATATTGGACACAGATAGCTATTACGAGGTAAACGCGACTAATTTGGTTTGGAACTGGAGAAACGAAATTATTGACTGTCTCAAACACAGAAAACTACCTGGGGATCCTAAGGCATCTCGGACAAGGCATCTCGGACGTTACGAACTAAGGCCGCATGATATAGTTTCAAAGGAGGTCAATTATACAGAAAATCTTTCCAAGGCCCGTTGGCCCGATGTTTGGGAGCCTCCGAAGCTAACTGTGTTATGCGAGAAGTCCACAAAGGGATCTGTGGGAATCACTCGTGTGCAGATTCCTTAGTACTAAAATTAATAAGGTCAGGATACTATTGGCCCCGTATGGAACAAGACGTTAAAGCATGTGTTCAAAAATGCGATAAATGACAATACTATGCACCGTTGGTACATCAACCGGCAGAGCCACTGCACTCGGTCCTGTCCCCATGGCTGTTCATGAAGTGGGCAATGGATATCGTCGGAACACTGCCACTAGACCTCGATAAGGTAAGATTTCTTTTGATTTTAACTGACTATTTTTCTAAGTGGGTTGAAGCAGGTCCTTATCAGAAGATCGACGAACATGAAGTGATAGATTTCTTGTGGGAGAATACAATTTGCAGGTTTGGGATACTAAAAGAAATAGTTTGTGACAATGGGCCATAATTTATAGGAAAATCACAAAATTCCTCGAAGATTTGAAAATCATGAGGATCACAGCATCACCTTATCATCCGAGCGCAAACGGCCAAGCAGAATCAACGAACAAAATGATCATACAAAATATCAAAAAGAGATTAGAATCAACTAAAGGAAAATGGCCCGAAGAGCTTCCAAATGTACTATGGGCGTACCGAACAACATCCAATCAAGAACGGGGGAGACTCCTTTTTCTCTTATGTAGGGGCAAAAGCCCTGATCCCGGTGGAAGTGGATGAACCTACCATGAGGTATTTTCGATCAAACGAAGAAGCAAACAGTGAAGCAATGTTAGTCAATTTGAAGCTGCTCGATGAACACAGGGACTTGGCGTATATAAGGATGATAGCTCAAAAGCAGCGAATATAGAGATATTATAATCGAAGAGCCAATATCCGCTATTTCAAATTAGGAGACTTGGTTTTAAGGAAAGTAACTCAAAACACCTGGGAACTCAATGTGGGGAAGCTAGGTCCAACATAGGAAGGCCTCTACGGGGTTTCAGCTACCACGGGGAAAGGGTCATACGAGTTAGAGAATCAAGATGGAGAAAAGTTGCCAAGCAACTGAAACGTGGCACACCTCAAGAGATACTATTGCTGATGAACATTATCTGTACTGAAAGTATGTGTTGCACTCTTTTTCCCTTCGTCCAGGTTTTGTCCCAATTGGATTTTTCTAGAAAGATTTTAAATGAGGCAGCAATGGAAAGCATACTACGAAGGAAGTTTCAACAGCAACAATAAGACCTTTTAACGGCAAGGCATACAAGCGAAGAACCACTACGGAGCGGTTAAATAATCTTTTGCTCGATAGCAATGTTCCTACTGGGAAGTTGAGTTTGCTGTCGAACATAGATTACCCGACAGTTCACAAGTACAAGACACTGGGGGATTGTTAGATAATCTTTGGATCGATAGCATAAATTCTTAAGGGGAAGTGAAGTTTGTTATCGAACTGAAGATTATCTAGCAATTCACTAGTGGAATCCTCGAAGGTGTGAAATTTCCAGTGTTCTAATTCGCATTCTTCGCATTCGAACACTTGGGAGGATGATATAAGGATATGGAAACAACGACTGCCACTTCGACTGAAATACGAAATCCAAAAACATAGTTGTATCATCGGAACTAGGGACTGCACGGCAAGCCTCGTAAAAACAAGTTGTACAAGTTAGCCACAAGAAAGGGCAATTTCTTTTTAGCACAATGAATGCTTATGTACTTTTGTAAATGGAAGGAATAAAGTAAAGTCCTTTTATTTCTATCTTGTTTCTTGTATGAGCAATGAATTGATATAATCATTTGAAAATTAAACAATAATTCAAATGCTAGTGCCGTAATGAACAGAAGATGTCCTCTTCAAGAAAACCATAAACATAAGAGGGCTCTCTCTTATGAAAACCCTTACGTTAAAGGGTTAATTTCAGATAAACTTATGCCCGGAATCCAAATGCTTTTGGGGGAGAATACACTTGAAGCCTTGCATGATCAGACGCAAACAGTATAACTTGAGAAAACATTTAAACAAAAAAAGACACAAAGAGCAAACTTGCGCAAACACTTAACAAAAAAAGACGCAAAGAGCAAACTTGCGCTAATTTTAAACGAAGGTACGCAGAAAGGGAAACTTATACAATACTTGAACGAAAAAGTGTTTTTATTTACAATTAATGTGTCAAACGGAACCAACACAAAAGTTTGAAAAATGAAATAAAAAACTAAGCTGATGCATCTCCGGAACCCAGAGGAAGAGAAGCGTTCGTGCCTCCAGGGGAAGTGGGTAGATCCGCCGTCGGTTCGATATCTTGGCCTTCGTCATTTTGGCCTTCAGCATCATCGTCTTTCGGTTCCTTTTCAGTTCCCGAGAAACTTAGAACCGGAACTAGAAGAATCGATAGCATCAGGCCTGGCTGGAAGCCCCCTTTTAGCTGCTCACTCCAGCTCACGGGCTTTAGTAATTTCGGCATCAAAGTCAATGACAACCGCTTTAGCCTCTTCCAAGGTTTTTTTCCTCATGCTGTACCATAGCATATGTTTTTTCAACAATGAGGGAAGCCGCTCGGCGCTGAAGTTCTCCTTTAAGCTGGCCGACCTCAGCAGGGAGGTTTTCTCTTACGAATCTCATGGATCGGAGGCTAGTTTCAAAATCACGGATAGTGGAGCCATAAATCTTATTATGCTCTAAGGTTTTCTTATATTTCTCCTCCATCCGGGCATGCTTTTCCTCGGCAACAGCAAGTTCTTCAGCCTTGGAGTTTAAGGCTGTTTCAAAATTATGCAATCTTTCAGCAGAGGCAGCGTTACAATCGGATGCAGCAAGGACGACATTATAGACTTCAACCCATTTGGCCTTAGTTTCTTCATATTGTGCCCCTTAATGGGACAACCTATTGGCTAAGGGTCATTGCTTCCTGCTCGCTTTGTTGTAACCGAGCCTCTAATTTAACAAACTCAGCAACTCGAGCTTCCAGTTCTAAGAGGTAAGCAACAAGTTGGCCCCTCTCGATCGAAAGTTTATCTAACTCGGAGGTAAGTTCCTACTTATCACGAATCAACCTTTGAAGGCCCTCGGAGGCAAGGAAGTTGGCCTGCAAAACAAGAATGCAAATTCAAATACTATATTGCCGCTGCGTTGTGCATGGCATTGTTCAACAAACATTCTCCCGAGAGAGTTTGCATCTTTTCCCAATCTTTCTTTGAAGCCAGGGGCTTCAGATAATTAGCAAGTTCTACCGGCCGAGACAACATATTACATCCGGTAGAAACCGATAGGGTGGTCCTCCTCCTCCTTTTGGGATCTTCTGAGGGGGCAGCATAATTTTGCCTTAGGTTTCCCATGAACTGGGGACTGGAAAAGAGGGACATCCTTCTCTCGGGCAGTTGCCGCTGGGGGAAACGATGTAGTAGCTGCTGGTGGCGAAGGTTGAGTTGGAGAAGAGGGAGATGAAGCAGATGGCGTTGTAGGGTGATAAGCAGCTGTGGCAGGTGCAGTGCTGGTTGATGGTTGCTCTTCAACCGAAGATGGAAGAGGCCCGGTACTTTGCCCTATAGTACCGGGCGCGGCAGTTGGGACTCGGAAACGTGAGTTGGCATCTTCTACCACATCAAACTCCCCAGAGTGTTGAGGCATCGTCCCCTGTTGGTGCAGCTAACTCAACAGATTGAGCGTTCAGTTGAGTTGATGAAGGTCGTCGTCCTCTATGTAGAGAATCCCTTACACCCCACACTTAAACCATTGCTTGTCCTCGAGCAATCAAACTACACTTCATATAGACACGACCTTTTTAAACAACTCTCGTAACTCATCATACCAAGAATATTTAAAACAGATTAAGCATAATGTCGTTACATCCTAGCCTCAAGATTTGACTCAAAAGCACCACGCATTATTTATAACCCGCTCACCTATTCTAACACAGAGGCCAACGACATTCCCTTTCCGTCATGAATCAAGTGCCATCACAACAATAGAGAGTAGTTCCACACACACTGGAAAGTAAGAACAATTAGGAATGCAAGATAGAAAGAATTCGCTCACTCTCAGAAACAACATTCATATGCCACAAAAGACGTATCATAGGCTTGGCCGTAGTGTACTGCTCAACTAATCGAGTTTATTCAGTCAAGGATCAAGTCAGACTTTAATTGGTTGTAATGTAGGCTGCGGGATGGGTAGGATACATTTAGATATAAGAGTGACTACACCTCCCTAAACACTTTAATACATACATTTCATTGTTCAAAACTTCACACTTATGTCAAACCATAACTCCACCTTCACATCAATATACATTAACTTCCAACTTCTTTAAGCACGATTACATCAAGAGTTACCACCATCAAAGAATATTTTTGCACAATCACACATTTATATTTTTTCTTTTTCAATTCAAGTGGCTCTTACTTTTTCAAAACAATGCACCTTTCTTCTTATTTCATTAGTTCCACTCAAAAGCCAAACCAACCACCCCATACTTCAAACTTTACAAAGTTCATAACAAATTTAAATGCTCACGAGAGGTATAAGGTTCAAATAGATGGTTAATTCAAACAAATGGGTGCGGCTTGTACTGTGGTTGCCAAAGAAACAGGATTACAGGCTCAAAAGGGTGAACTAAGATACATAACAATTAGGTGGGTAAAAGCATATAACTGGCTCAACAAAGAAATGCAAAAATCACTTTCAAGATTGAATAAAACTACAATTTTGCTTTGCAAACACACTGGGCAAGTTCTAGATATCAAATGCAATGCACAGATTATACAAAACCTCACACACACATGGCACATAACTCACTCAAGATTGGACTATCAAGACACTCTAGTCAAAACAGTTAAGCAAGGTTAAGATCAAACAATTTAAGCTACTTATACAAGAGTCAAAAACTGAGCCTAAGCGTCACAATTAAAGCACTCACTATTCTCAAGGAATAACAGGATTAAGAGATGTGGCCTTCAATTCAAACCATAGCACAAGGTTTCCTACTTTTAAATTTTAAAACTAACTACGCCTGGTTCAAAAAAAACCCTTGGAAAAGAATCGCGACATAAAGAAAAACCACGGGGAAATTATTACACTATCTTACACAAAGAAAATCTTTTTTTCTTTTTATTTCGACTTTAATCCCTCAAGAAACCCGTCGAATGATATCCGTCGTCGGAAAAATCAATTTTTTTTCCAATTTTTATGGTTTTTTCATTTTTTCTATCTCTAACTACAGCTAACAAAAAAAAAAACTACTCATATACATACAATATACAACTATCCCCCACCCCACACTTTAAGTTGTAGCATGTCCCCATGACACACAATTAAAAAGCTAAGGTAAAGGAAACTTTGTTGATCATCTAGTCGTGGTCTGAGTCAAAGTCGGGATCCATTCCTCGCCTTCGAACCAATGCACACATCCACGCCGACAGCTTCTTCTCAGCCTTCTTGGGGTGCACCCCACACGTACCTTCCTCACTCTTTACAACCTTCTCTTTTGAGTCCTTCACTTTCCACTCAACACTTGTAGCTGGCCTCTCCTTTTTCACCCCCGTTTCTGCATTCATCTCGAAAGTTACAATCTCCTCACCCACTCTAAGCATGAGCTTCCTCGTGTATATCTAATATTTCTCTACCCATTGCTAAGAATGGTCTTCCTAAGATGAGAGGGACCTCCTTGTTCTCCTCCATATTCACTACTATAAAATCTACCGGAAATATGAACATATTTACCCCAACTAAAACAACTTCCACTATCCCCTCGGGTATCAGAGTCGTTTGGTTTGCCAACTGCAAAGATATTGGCACTGACCTTATCTCTCCCATCTCCTTCTCCAGTTTCCTGTAAATAGATAGAGGCATCAAGTTAATGGAGGCACCGGAATCACATACAGATTTATTAAAATTAATAGAGCCTAAAGAGCAAGGTATCATAAAACACCCTGGATCTCCACACTTTTGTGGGAGTTTGTTTTGCAAAATCACGCTGCAATGCTTTGTGAGCCTCACCACCGAGGTCTGTTCTATTTTCCTCTTCTTTGTCAGGATCTCCTTCAAGAATTTAGCATAAGCTGGCATTTGGGAGAGCACTTTTGTGAATGGAACATTTACATTAATCTGTTTCAGCATATCCAGAAATCTCTCTAATTGCTTGTCCAGCTTTTCTCAATATAGTTTTTGAGGAAAAGGTAGAGCATGAATATGCTCGCTCTCATTAGATTCATCCATTCTCGAAGTTTCCTTCTTCTTCTTTTTGTCAGCTCCCTTCTTGCCTTTCTTCTTCTTATCAATATCATTGTCCAGCTACTTTTTATTTTCCTTTTCCTTTTTGGATTGGGGTGGTATCTTTCAACACTTGCCCGCTTCTCAAGGTCACAACATTTACTGTTTCTTTAGGATTTCTCTCAGTATCAGCTGGCAAAGTACCTGGGACTCTCTCAGATAATATTGTTACAATATGTCCCATTTGTCTCTCCAAATTTCAAAACTCAGTGCCCAATTCTTTGATAGCTTCCCGTGAGCGTCCAACCTCTCATCTGTCTTGATAATGAAGGCCTTCATTAGATTGAATAGGTTGTTGAGTCTGAAATTGCTGCTGCTGCTGCTGCTGATTTTGGTATGTTGGAGCTTCTTGTCCCTGAGGTCTAGAGTTATTTTGTTGCCACGCATTTGCAGTACCTCCAGGTGAATTCCATGAAAAATCGGGATGCCTCTGACCCATTGCATTATAATTTCCCACGACATTCAATTCCTCAGTTGAGGCTTGACGTTCATGAGTAGGATGTCCTCTTTCACATATATCACAAGCTGCATGAGGCCCACTTTGTGTTGTAGCTAAGGTCAGCTTTCATATTTCTTTGGCTATAGCATCAAGCTGTACCTTCACAGATGTGTTAGCATCAAGCTGGTAAACACCTGTCGATCTTCTTCTTTCAGCACTCTCAGAAGGCCACTGATTTGCATCTTCTAAGAATTGTGACTATCTCCTTTAGAGTCTTCTTCATCAAAGGGCATTCAACTGCATTGCTCATGTTCTACGTGAATCCGGTGTCAATCCATTCCAAAAGTCCTGGAGTTGCATCCAGAGTTCAATTATGCTATGTTGACACTTTCTGACTATCTCCTTAAACCTCTCCCATGCTTAGAACACAGTCAATATCTTTCTGGCATAAGTTATGGATTTCTCTTCTAAACTTGCTCGTTTTAGCTGAGGAGAAATATTTATCAAGAAATTTTCTGGTCATCTCCTCCCAAGTTCTAATTGATCCCATTGGCAAGCTCCGAAGCCACTTCTTAGCATCATCTTTTAGTGTGAAGGGGAATGCTCTTAAGTACACTGCATCTTGTGACACACCATTATATTGAAAGGTGTTCATAATCTCCTCGAAGTCCATCAGATGTGTGTTTGAATCTTCGTTCATCTTCGGTCTGAAGACACAACAATTTTGAAAGGTTTTGGAGCTACCCTTGCTTCAACTCGAAATTGTTAGCTGCAATTGGAGGTGGTCTAACACTTGATAAAACTTGATAGTAGACCGGTCTAGCATAATCGCCAAGTGGTCTCCCAAGCAAGGGTCGATGTTGATTAAGTCTGAGACCCTTCTCTTCTTCATAGATGTTCTGTGCATCTCTAATAGCTGCTTCCTCAGCATCTCATGCAGCTCGTTCTCTTCGTTGGGCTGCTTCTTTCGCAGCCAAATCCATATTATCTTCACCGTTTCTAGCCATAAGTTCTTTGGTTGAGGATTGCCCAACCTTTTCTATTGTCTCGGTGAGATTTCTTCCTTCTTCAGCTGTTGTGGTTGTTTCTCAATTTCTGGCTCATATAGTAGCACTTCCTTCGCAGACGTTCGAGTCATGCACCAATCTAACCTGTAACCTGCGCACAGTCGAAGAACACCCAACGTAAAAAGAGAAAATAAAATAAAAATAAAAGAAAAATTCTTGAATTAGTACTACAAACTATTTCTAACACTATTGTTTGTCAATCCCCGGCAACGACACCAAAATTTGACAAGTGCAAAACACCACTTTTATTATGCTCGCTAGTCAAAGATAGTATAGTATAATATCGTCTCCACATGGATTGGAGTTAAACAGTATTATCGTAGTTTGTAGCCAGATTGCTATCCAAGATGATCAACAATTTAGATTTATGTGATTAAAACTACGATTAACTAAGAATCTAAAGCTATTGACTAATGCTAGATAATTGTTTGGGACCTAAGTCTAGATAATTCACTTCTAATGTTTAAGTGAGTCTCTCGAATTTACTCAATTATTAGTTCAAACATTTAGTAGAAGCTCCTCTCTCGTTTAAGTCTCAACCTCACAAGATGAACCAATTTAAGCACGTGAAGATATGCAAGAATGTGTCATAGATTGGTCTTTAAGGAAAACTCTCTCGATTATCCTCCTAACTAGGTTTAATCAATGATTCAACTAGACTCTTTCGATTACTAAGAAGAATTAATGAACTCAACCGACAAGATAATGCAAAGATATCACAAGTCATGCCTCTCTCGATTACATGAACATGTGATTATAGATGCAACAATTAAATCATCCAAAATGCTTCAATACATAAAAACTAGAGTTATAATCCACAAGCAAAATATCAATACACCAAATCCGTCAAACCCTAAAGAGAACTACTCTATAGATATGGAGCAATTCATCACAAATATGTTTAAAGTAAAGAAGCACATAAAAATGATCCAAACTCGTGTCTTGAGTGAGGATTGAATGATGAACTCCTTATGCCTTTTCTTCACCGACTCCTCCTTAGCCTCCTTAGGTCTCTAATGTGTCAAAAGTTCAGAAAATAATATTTTTTCATGTATTTATATCAAGTAGGGTAGGGCCCAAATGAAATCACCTTTTCCTACGCGAAATAGGACAATTATTCTATAAAATTTGCACAGGCGTGCCGCATGGGGCGACGTGCCATGTGGGGCATTTGTGGGGAAATTCGGAGAGCTAGTTCTGACAGGCAGCAGGCATTTTGCACAGCCACGCGGCGCGGCGCTAGTGATGTTTTCTTAGAGTACGAAATTTTTCTTGCTTTTTGATATCCAGATGTGGTTTTCGACCACCGAACGCGATCCTAGCTTAATCCCTTGGGCTTTTACTCAGACTTCAAAGCTCCAAATAGCTCGAATTCATTACATACATCTACATAGCTAGGAATCACTCCTACAAGGCATAAAATATAAAATTAGTGCAAAACACTATCAATTTAGAGCTTAACACGAATAAAGAGTAGTAAATTAGAGTGTAATAAGTGACTAAAACATGAGATTATAGCTTACCATCAATCATCATTAGCTTCTCCATCATCATTGATCACCGTGGTTTCTGGGACCGGCTCGGTTGCGGCGCTCATCACCACAACATCCAAAGATGACTGGGGTGCTGCGCGCTTTGCCTTTCTATTTGTTTCCCCGACCGCGGATGAGCATCTCATTTTTTGTTGCTTGTTATCCCGCCGGGGACTCCGAGAAGAAGCACTTGTACTAGAAGCAGGCCCAGAGAAACCCGTTTGCATAAAGGCTTTCTGTAGCAACCTCGCCGCATCAGTCTGATCAGCTAAAATATCCTCCTCAAGGACAACAACTGATCCCTAGGGTAGACCTGAATCCAACAAAGGAAAAAAAGGATAAACATCTTCCTTACATGAAAGGGAAAAACGAGATGAGTTTTACTTACCATGATTTTTGGCCTTCCATCCTTATTTGAGGGCTAATTCCTTCCACGTACGGGTTTCTGGCGTAGTGACGTCCAAAATCTTTTGGACCTACTGGTCCAAACATTCAACCCGCGGTGAAACCCACCGAGTTGCTAAAACAAGTAAAAGAAAAGGAATCAGTAACAACATGCGATGATCTTTAACTAGAAGAAGGGATAAAAGATGGACTTACGAGCACGGTTCCATAACTCCAGTAACAAACCATTCCATCCATCCATGGTTGTTGTCATAATCCATGTTGCCCAGTAGGGCATGGTGGCCACTTTTTCTAAAGTTTATCATTTCCCCGCGAAAAATCTTGGGGGAATAAAGACAAACGACTGTCCTCCACACAGAAGGACTTACTTGTACCAGGCGCACTTGGTAGCGGATGCAAAATTCCATAATTACGGAATCAAGCTCCCTGCTCAAAGAAAATGGCCCCGAAGTGAAAGGGTATGTATAAAAATACGTGAAACCCTTCTTGGGGAGAGTTATTCGCTCCGCTAGATCAGGAACAATAATGTCTAAATCTTGGCAATTGCAGTCTTCTTTCACGGCGGGAATGCTGGAAGGACGGATGGAAGAAGGATTCATTCCAACGGCTCAGGTACGAGGGTTAGCGGAAGGAAACTTTTCTTCAAGTTCTTTGGTTGTGACAAGACTCTTTGGGATGATGGAGCTCATCGTAGGAGGAGCAGTATCATCAGCTTTACCTTTGCTCTTTGAAGAACTAGGGTTTCTGGAAGAAGAGGCCATTTTTTATTGGAAAGGAGGGAAGGTTTTCTCTCAAGAAGAAGGTTAAAGGAAGGTTAAAGACAAAGCACGAGTTGCGTAAAGAGGGTTTGAGGAAGTGTAGAGAATTATGAAGTATAAATAAAGAGGTTTGATGCGTATAAGTAAAGGTATAGGCGGCTAAAATCGTGGCTATAATTACCTCGATAACCGAAAAAAAGATGCTAAATCGTGGGATGACGCGCGCTTGGGGCATTAAATGCGGAGAGACGTGCGTCTAATCAACCGTCAGAAACTTTTTAGAGGGGATCAGAGAATTTCCCGCCACAAAAGATGTTTCTACCAACTTCTTGATGACACAAAGTTATGCCACCGAAAAGCAGGTGGACTATCTGTGTGCGGTAGAATATGTTCATATTTAATGATCGCACGAGAAAGCGACACGTGGAACCGAAGGCAGAAGATAACTAAACCCGAAGGCAATGATCTCGCTTGTCACCGGAGAGAATGATACTCATAACGACAAAATTAATGCCGCCATCCGGTAGCATTCAATGAAGAATATTCTACAACATTAAGTGCATGAGCTGTTACAGAGAATATGGCATTCATTACCTACCATTACACATCCTTCAATGTCCCTCATAATTGTCATTAAAGATGAGCTTAATCCTAGGACCTTGTTCCCTAGGTGCAGCTATAAATAGTGAGCTCTTATCATTGTTAAGGACACGAATTTTATGACAAACAGATACTATACTTTATCAAAAGCTCAATACCCCTTTACTTTCTTGCTTATTTGTGTTGTTCTTATTGCTCCCGTAGCTCTGCGCCCGGAACCAAGATATCTGCCGTCTATTTCAATTTCAAGGCTAAGTCTTATATTTCTGTTTAATTGATCTATTATTTTTGAATCAAATTAATTCACTTGTCTATAAATCACGTATAAATTCAACTGTACCATTTTATCGGTAAACACTATAATTTTTGGGCTATAGCTTTGCAAAATTATAACCTACCTAGTTGCGATGTACATGTGTGGACTGTATTTATGTGTAATTCTCTCTCATATAAATCCTTCTAACTTTCTCAATTAAATTCATGCAGGCTAACTTTATACAAAGTTAAACCTTCGTTATAGTTATTAATAGTAATTTTTGACTTTGATTTATGACTAATTAAATTATTTGCTTTAGTGCAAACGTGCAATAAGGCTACGTTTAAGTGTTCTCTGTACAAAGTAATTACGGGCTGGGTTTGGGTATATAAATTTACAACTACATATAAATAAGACCAGCTGCTCATAAATGTTGTGTCTTAACGCTTTTTCCATCTCTTTCACTTGCCCGTGGTTTCCTTTGGCAGAATTGGCGACCGTTCTCCATACTCAGCTTTAACTTGTCACAAAGTATATAAAGTCTTTCAATGTCGACGGAGGAGGAAAACGCCATAGAGGCGGCTGCAGCTGCCCGAAGGGAGAGGCTCAGAGCCCTCAGAGCCGCTCAGGAACTTCTCCAAACCCCCGACGATGCCGCTGATAATAACAACACTAACGAAGACGAGGATGAAAAGTAAGTAGTAGTACCATTAACTGTATTCCTCGTATAGGGTATACCTCTTTCTTTTTCTAGGTTCAATTAACAGTTCTTTCGCCATCGGATCTCGGTTCTGCTAGAAATTTTGTGACACTGCTATCTTGTTCAGTTTTTCTGAATGTATATTTTCCGTAATAGACAAATCCATCAGAATTGGAATGAAATAGACCTGAATAGAGCGGGATGGAGAGGGTTCAAGTACCTCCTTCCGCTCTTAGCTTCGTGTTTAGGGGTTCAACTGGAGTGCGTAAGTCACTTTAGAGATAGGGGCAAGCAGCAAGCATCCCCTTCCCTTTATAGGATTCTAGACCTATCTAACTAACAAGATGAAAGGGTGCAAGCCAATAGTTACCCCTAACAAGTTGATAGCTTTTTATCAGTTGTGCAATTGCACGCAGTGGCGGAGCCAGAAATCCTAACAAAAGGATTCAAAAAAAAGTGCAAAAAGGCTATACTTAGAAGTTCCCCTTTATGTTAAGGGGATTCAGCAGTTTATATGTACTCAAAAAAGATTAAGTCTTCCCTTCTTGCACAGTGTAATTTCGGATAGAAGTGGATTCAATTGAACCTCCTTCCTTTACCTTTAGCTTCAACACTATTTGGAGCTAGCTCTAATAGGAAAGAGAATTGAGAGTACTAATAAATGACTCGGGGGATGTGACATAATATTGATTGATATATATTTTTCAGTGATGTCCAAATGAAGTTCCGAAATTACCTGCCGCATGATAAGCAGCTTCAAGAAGGCAAAGTGGCTCCGCCAATACTCCCAAAGTTTGAGGACCCTATTGCCACCCTACCTCCCGTCGAAGAGAAGAAAGAGGTGCTTCAGTGATTGCACTATTTCTTTCCTTTTGTTGTTTTCTTCATGGTTTTCACATTCATATTAGTTGAAGGTTACATGTTGTGCTTTTTCTTTGGTCAAATTTCAGGATCCGTTTCTGAATATTGCTCCCAAAAAACCAAATTGGGACCTGCGACGGGATGTGCGGAAGAAACTCGACAAGCTTGAGAAACGCACCATGAAGGCACTCTCTCAACTTATGGGTATGTTATTTCCGTTTTCTATTTAATAGGTCTAGTATAAATTAAAATAAATTCAACTACATAATGAAAAGTAAGCTAAAGCACCCGCTACTATCATTTCATAATCAAGGTCTACATAAGTAATTTATGTTTTTTTTCTCTAAATTTTTTTGCTATGGTGTTTCATTAAAATTGTACCACAACTCAAATCATAGGCCCGTGATCGGCACCCATTGGGGTGACTCACATAGCTAGTAACTATGTAATTTATGTTTTCCCTGATTTTTCTTAATTTGTGTTTCATATAATTGCGTCACGCCCAAACTGGGATGCCGTGACTGTCACTCAATGGCTTGCCCACCAAGTTGGTCCAGACACCATCGTTAACAATATAATAGTGCATTTACAAAGCTTTAAGATGGGCAACTATCTTGGGAATATTAGTTTAGTAAATTTACAAGTAGCTATATGTTTGGAGTTCATAGCGCTATAATCAAGTTACTGTTATTTAAAAAATATCTGTAACTGTGTCCTTAAAGTTACTATCAGTAAAATTAACACTTTGTCTAAGTATAGTGATTTTATAAGTCATCTGACCTGTGCATGTTTGGTTCACCTATCTTTGAAGATCTGGAATCATGTAGTTTATTGATAGTAAGAAAATTTAGAGAGTACCCAAATTATGTTTGTACAACTTGATTATGAAATGATAGTCAACTGTCTCTTTAGTGCTTTTAATTATTGGAATTATCTGCAATTTATTGTCAACATTATAGTTGAATTCGTTACTACTCAATATGCTGTGTTAAATAACTACTTTTGATTTCAGCAATCAATTAGAAACTTTTTGATCAAGCAATCAGTTACAAAAGAAAGTACTAACTGATTGTTGATCTGGAAAAGTTGCTAATTGATTGCAGAAATAACAAGTGGAGTTACTAGGTTTATCCTTAATTTTATGAATAGTATCCTAAATCCAGGAAGTTATTAACTTTGGATAGTTACGTCTTATTATCCAAATAGACACCTGTACTTGTACGGGATTCTATTCTCGTCTCCCAACTTCACGAGCTTTCATTCTGACATCTCAACATGTTCAGAAGCACTATCTTAAATGCCTCAGCCAGTTTATGTGTGGGGAGCGTTCGTCAGTCGAGTACCATGGGTAATCACGTCAGACTGAATCCACCAATGCATGACATGTATGAGAACACCCCCCCACCCCCAACAAAAAAAATAAAAGATTCCTATCCAATCATTTTCCATTTATCCATTTCACTGAATTATATCTTCTCTCTCTATCTCTCTGTTATAGAAAGCTACGGAATCCATGGCTTGAGTTGCTTCCCTGGCGCAGTCGATGATGGTCCATGCTTTCATGGTCATCATCCATTTAGAAAGTCACTCCTCACTCTCTATTACCTTCCATTTCTAACATAACCCAGCAACATCGATCTCTCCGTTTTTCTGCTCCACTCCTCACCTCTTTAATCCTCCCTATTGCTGTAGCTTCTGTAGATGTTGAGAAGAAGAAAAAGCTTCTTATATTTCTGTGTGTGTTTACATCCGATGAGCAAGAGAATTTATATAAAGTTCCTAATGTTAGTTAAGGAATAAAATAAATCTATACAATCAATCCAGCTATCAAATCAAATCAAATAAAATCAGATCTCCTAAATATAATTAAATCTCCTGAAATCATGATAATCAACACTCCTAAATCAAATCTCCTTGAATCATGCTAATTAACACCCTCCTCAAGTTGGTGCAAAGATGTCGCACATGCCCAACTTGCAACTCAAAGTATGGAAAGTTTGCTTGTTGAGGCCTTTGGTAAACACATCAGCTAGCTGTTTTTCCGATGGTACATGAAACAAAATCAAGACACCAGTTGTAACTTTTTCTTTGATGAAGTGTCGATCAATTTTCACATGCTTTGTTCGGTCATGTTGGACTTGATTATGAGCTATACTGATGGCAACCTTATTGTCACACTACAAGGAAAGTTTTCCTTTTCCCTATAGTCTCAATTCCTGTAGTAGCTTTTGTAGCCAAAGCAGTTCGCAAACACCCTGGGCCATAGCTCTATATTTTGCCTCTGCACTTGATCTAGCAATAACATTTTGCTTCTTGCTTCTCCAAGTAACCAAGTTTCATCCTATGAGCGTACATGTCACGACTCGAATCTCAAACCCGATCGTGATGGCGCCTCTCGTGAAGACAAGGCCAGCCAATTCGAACTATAACTCATTTTAAGCAGTTAATTTAACTAGAGAACAACACAAACATAGTTTAATAGCAGTCATTTGCGGAAAAACATAGTGTACCAACCCGACTACAACCCAAATCGGGGTGTCACAAAGTCATGAGCACCTATGGATCCTACTACCAGTCTAATATATATATATATATATATATATATATAACATTTGGCACAATTGTCTGAAGAATGTGGAAACAACAAGATAATAGAGATACGGAGCTGCGGACGCCAACAGCTACCTCGTAGTCTCTGAATCACCGCTCTGATAGTCGTAGTTAATGTCTCGGAGCGGAATCAATAACCCCTGAATCTGCACACATGGTGCAGGGAGTAATGTGAGTACTTCCAACTCAGTGAGTAATAATTACAAATAACAACTGATAGTAAGAAAACACGTAAAGCACAAGGCAATCCATAATGAAGCAGTAAAACATCATTTAAAACAGTAAATCGGTGAGAATCAAGTAGAAACTCCTTTCAACAGGTGAAACATGTAAGTCTTTCAAGTAATAACGTGAAGTAAAAGAAAACATTTAAAACCGCCCCTCGGGCTCAGTATCTTTTAAAAACATACCCCTCGGGCAATATCATAAAAACAGTATCAGCCCCTCGGGCATATCATATGGAACAATATCAGCCCCTCGGGCTACATTTTCCGTATCACAATGGGTACCCGCGCTCACTGGGGGTGTACTAACTCCGGGAGGGGCCCCTTACGGCCCAAACGCAATATCATATCTCGTGGTAGGCGTACCACCCGCTCCCATTTACATCATATTTCGTGGTAGGCGTACCACCCGCTCCCATTTATATCATATTTCGTGGTAGGCGTACCACCCGTTCCCATTTACATCATTTAAAATGTCATTTAAATCTCAAAACTGAGTAAAAGTGGCTGAGTTGTAAAACAGTGGAAAACAACATGACTGAGTTCAAGTAATGAATCAAAACAGTGAGAAAACAATGATAAATACCCCCGAAGGGTTCAAATAACCGGCACGAAGCCCAAGTACGGCAATCAGCCCAAATCATGATGATATCAAATAAGTTTCAATCAAATATGTAGTAAAAATCATCAATCGGGACGGACCAAGTCCCAATCCCCAGTATTAAACGACCCCACGCTCATCATCGAGCGCGTGCCTCACCTCAATATAGCACTACGATGTGCAATCCGGGGTTTCAAACCCTCAGAACATCATTTACAATCACTACTCACCTCAAACCAGCTAAATTTCTAGCTTCGAATTGGCCTCCGCGCGCGTCGAATTTATCCAAAATTAGAACTAATATGTCACAATATGCTGGGGTAACAAAGCCCACGCAAAAACAATCAATAAATACTAAGAAATTCCGAAATTAGCAAAACCCGAGCCCCGGGCCCTCTTCTCGAAATTCAGTAATTTTCACCTCAACGGGTTTCTTATCTCCCCACGAGTTCAACCATACAAAATTTATCGAATTCCGACATCGGTCCGACCTCCGAGTCTTAAAATCTAAGCTTAAGGGTTTTCCACAATTTCTCCAACTTAAATCACCAATTAAGTGCTAAATATAGCGATTTACTGGAGTAATTTGACCAAGGTTGAGTTAAGAACACTTACCCCGATGTTTCCCTTGGAAATCTTCCAAGAATTGCCTCAAAACTCGCTTTAATCCGAGCTCTGTAGCTCCAACTATGTTCAAGATGGCCAAAACTCCTTTTAAGAATTTGTCCCAGAAAGTCCCCTTTGGATGTAGTTTTGAGGTTGATTTGCCATGATTTATGGTGTTCGGAGGTGTTTCTCTTCGTGGGTAACGATAGTGGGTTTTTGCATGGCAAATTGGCACTGATTTCTATTTATAAAGGGGTAAAAAATTGAGACAAAAACGGCCCTGTCAGGCCTAGAATGCGATCGCATATCTGTCGCATAGCAGATATGCGGTCCGCATATTTGACGTGACCATCGCAAAGGTGACCTTAGCCTTCACCGCAATTCAGCACAAAGCATGGTTTGCGGTCCGCATGTCAAAAATGCTACTGCCTGGGTTTGCGATCTCATTGTGAGATATGCGGTCCGCATTTGAGAAATGCGACCGCATTCTCGACTCTGGTTTTCTGCAACTTTTTCCAACAATGAATTTGTCCGTTTAACCACCCAGAACTCACCCGAGGCCTCTGGGACCTCAGCCAAATATGCCGACATATCCCATAACATTATTCGAACTTGTTCCAACCTTCGGAACGCTCAAAACAGCATCCCAATATCAAATTCGCGTCGGATTCAAGCCTAAGAGTTCCAAAATCTTCTAAATTGCTCTTTTGATCTAAACCCAACCAAAACACGTCTGAATGACCTGAAATTTTGCACACACATCCCAAATGACATATCAAAGCTACAGCAACTTTCGTAATTCCATTCCGACCCTCGGATTAAAATCTCGCCTAACAACCGGAAATCGCTAAAAATTTTAACTTCACCAATTCAAGCCTAACTCTACACCGGACCTCCAAAACCAATATCGATCACACTCCTAAGTCATAATTCACCCCCCGAAACTAACCGAACCATCGGAACTCACATCCGAGCCCTCTAACTCATAAGTCAACATTCGGTTGACTTTTCCAGCTTAAACCTTCTTAAAAGAGACTAAGTGTCTCATTTCTTACCAAATCTACTCCGAACGCAAACTATTCAACTTGATTACATAAAACACGGCTAACGAAGCATAATAAGGCAGAAACGGGAAAAACTGAGCGGTAACTCATGAGACGACTAGCTGGGTCGTCACAGTACAATAATCGTATGTTGATGTTCTGTCATCTAGAGATTCAAACCAATCTGCGTCTGTAAAGGTTTTTATTTGGAGATGATCATGTTTGGAGAAAAATAACATTTCCCTGGAGCAGGCTTCAGATACCGCAAAATGTGAAAGGCAGCTTGCATATGAGGATCTCAGAGATCATGCATAAACTGGTTCACCAGGCTAATTGAATAGGCTAGTCTGGTCTAGTGTGGGAGAGATAAATGAGTCTTCCAACCAACCTCTGATATCTCTCTTCATCAACTGGCTCTCCAACTCCGCTTCGTAACTTATGATTGCTTTCAATGGGCGATTCTGCGGGTCTGCAACCTGTCATACCAGTTTCTTTCAAGAGATCCAGAATATACTTCCTTTGAGAAATAAAGATTCCTCTTTTGGATCTAGCAACCTTAATTCCCAAGAAGTATTGCAATTTTTCTAGATCCTTGATCTCAAATTCATGTTGCCAACAACTTCTTCAATCGGGCCATCTCCTCTTTGTCATCTCCTGTCATTACTATGTCATCAACATAAACTATGAGAAGAGTTGGTTTGCCCGTTTGATGTCTTATGAATAGGGTGTGATCAACATTGCTTTATTGGTAACCGAAGGAGATCATTGCTTTGCTGAATCTGTTAAACTAAGCTCTGGGAGATTGTTTCGGTCCATACAAGGCTTTCTTCAATCTGCATACCTTTTCTTGACTTTGTGCAGTATCAAATACGAGAGGAATTTCCATATACACCTCTTCTTCTAAGTCTCCATGAAGAAATGCATTCTTCATGTCGAACTGAAGCTGCACAATACAAAAAAATTCTAATAGTGTTCATCTTAGCGACAAGTGCAAATGTCTCTTGATAATCCACTCCATTTAGGATCTGCAGAAGCTTCCCTCCAATTTTGGGGAATAGACACAGAAATAGACAAGGCAAAGGCTCTATAGGAGGGAGATAAAGAATTATAAGAGACAAAATTAGATAAAGGGTGCTTGGTGGTTCAAGATTTGACTCTTTTTCTGTGAGCAATAGGCACATCTAACTCATTAAGAAATGTAGATATCTTACTAGTAGAAGAAGGTTCTGCTTCGGTATATTGCATGATGACTTCTTCTGCTCAATTTCTCCTTGAGTAAGTTTTCAAATCAAGCCTATCCAAACGCCCAATAGTCTCCCCCTGAAATCTTTCTCCAATTTCAAAATGTCATCAAGAGATCCAGTAATGGAACTAGGTAAAATCACTTCTTCCTTGAGTAAGTTTTCAAATCAAGCCTATCCAAATGCCCAGTAGTCTCCCCCTGAATTCTTTCTCCAATTTCACTTTCCCTTTTGGCAATGTCAAGAGGTCCAGTAATCTTTAGGGTTCATACTAATTGAGTTAAGGAAGCAAACCATATCAATATCAATTGCTTTCTAGATCGTTCTGCAACACGTTTTGGAACTAGGTAAAATCAATCTTCCTCCTTAGTACTCTCCCCCTGAAGAGGTGATGAGGTAATACTGAACTAGAGCTCAGATTCTTGAAAGATAATATCCATGCTAACAAAAGATCTCCTAGAGCGAGGATGATAACATTTGTAACCTTTCTGTGTCGAAGAATACCCAATGAAAACACACTTTATAGCTCTAGGATCAAGTTTCCCAGAATTTTTAGTGTGGACAAAGGAAACACATCCAAACACCTTTGGAGGAACAATATATTCATTCTTACCCTTTAAAGCTTCTAGAGGACTTTGAAAATTGAGGGGTTTAAGTGGCATTCTGTTGATAAGATAGGCAGCCGCTAGAATAGCATTCTCCCAGTAAGGTTTTGGTAGATGCACGGTGAACATAAGAGATCTTGCTACTTCTAACAGTTGCCTATGTTTTCTTTCAATGACCCCATTTTATGCACTAGTGTAAGAACAACTAGTCTGATGGACTATCCCTTTGAACTCCAAATAAGCACCAAATCTTTTATTCATGTATTCGCTACCATTGTCAGTTCTCAAGAATTTTATTTTGGCATCAAACTGGGTACAAATCGTCTTATGAAATGATTGAAAACAAGAGAAAACGTCACTTTTCGCTTTTAACAAATATACTTAAGTCATCCTAGTGCAACAATCAATGAAAGTAACAAACCATCGACTACCAAATAAAGAAACAGTTTGAGTAGGACCCATACATCAGAATGAATAGTCATAAATGAAGTTGTGCTTCTATTATCACTCACAAGATAAGAGTTTCTAGTATGCTTGGCATATTCACACGCATCATAGAACAAAGATTCACATTGAGTCCTTGAAAACAAATTGGAATATAACTTCTTCAAAACAAATAATGATGGGTGTCCTAACGGTCTATGCCTTTGTATTATATCTTGGTTGACATCCTTACTTTCCCCAAAAAAGGATTAACCAGAGTTTTTTATTTATTTTGATGAAGTAATGAGTTTTATAGAAAAAGGCAACAAGAAGATGCAAGAAGTACAAGATAGAGGGAAAGAGTCACCTTTGATACAAAAAAAGGAAATACTTGGCTAAAGCAAAAGAGCTAACAAAATCCAAAAAGTTAATATGGCAATCTACAGCGGCTAAATACTGCCAACTAAATATCCAAAGGTAACATTTAGCTTTAAGTGTGTGTTGGAGTTGATATCCCATCAAAACATCCACGATTCCTTTCTGTCTAGACACACCATAAGATACAAGCAGGGATCATCTGCCAGACTTTCCTAATGGTTTTATCAACTTTCCAACCAGACCAGCATTCATAGACTTCTCTGATGCTTTGTGGCATGACCCAACTGAGACCAAAGATAGAAAGAAACATGCACCATATGTCTGAGGCAACTGAGCAATGTAGCAAAAGGTGTCTGTTGGATTCTGAATGTTGCTGGCACATTAAACATCTGCCAACAATTGGTATACCTCTTCTGTTAAGGTTGTCCTGTGTTAAACAGGATTCATTAAGGACTATCCAGCTGAAGCAAATGATTTTGGGGGAAGACTTGTCTTCCAGATGTACTTCCAAGACCATCTATCAATGATTTCATTAGTTGAGCATAAACGTGAGTACCCTGCTTTCACTGGGTAGAGGCCATCCATCTACTTAATATTGTCAGCAATGTTATGGTTGACTGAGTATCCCTCTAATTTAGCCAGGAGACTCAACAATTGTGGAATTTCCCAGTCTTGGAAGTCCCGTCTGAATTGGACTTGCCAGTAATTGTCTTGCCAGTTCTGAGAGATAGAGGAATCTTGGTCATTAGTTATCTGGTAGAGGTCTGAGAATTCATTCATTAGGACGGTCCCCTGTAACCATCTGTCCTTCCAAAACCTGATGTTGATGCCATGTCCCAACTTGAAAGAGGTATTCATAGAGAATTAATTCCAAAATTTCCTGATAAATTTCCAAGGCCCAACTCCATATGGCTTTCTTGACAGATTGGTGCACCAGTGGCTTTGAGATCCATGATTTGCGGTTACCACCTGTTTCCATAGCGTATTCTCTTGACAATATCTCCATAGCCACTTCATAAGCATGCACTTGTTCTGGATGTTGAGGTCCCTGATAACTAGTCCACCAAGTTGTGGCATGGTAATTTTTGATCATTTGACTAAGTGAAGTTTGTGATCCTTGGTGTCTCCTTCCCAGAGGAAGGTTTTTCTGATTTTATCCAACTACTTGACTACCTTGTTTGGAATTGGAATCAGAGACATAAGATAAGTAGGAATACTATCCAATACACTATTAATAAGTGTCAATCTTCCCCTGTAGAAAGATATTGGCTCTGCCAAGAGGCTAGCTTTGTTTCAAATTTCTCAATCACACTACTCCAAACTTCAGTTGATTTAAATTTAGCACCAAGTGGGAGTCCTAGATATGTAGTTGGTAGTGCAGCTATATCACAAGGCAGGATTCCAGCTAATTCATCAAAGTTGGGGACATTGTTGACTGGATATACCTTGCTTTTCAACATATTGATATGCAAGCCTGAGATAGCCTCAAAAAGTTGTAATGTGAGACAGAGATATAATACTTGAGATCTCTCTGCCCCACAGAAAATGAGTGTGTCATCTGAGGTGAGCCACTGTAGTTGTTTGGCTTTGTCAAGCATCTTGCTCAGAACCTCCATGGCTAAAATAAAGAGGAAAGGTGAGAGAGGATCACCCTGTCTCAAACCCTTTTGCGGAGAAAAAAAACCCACTGGTCCCCTGTTAACAAGAACGGAATATTTTAATGTAGTGATGCAAAACTTAATCCACTTTAGCCACCTATCCCCAAAGCCCATCTTCTTGAGAACTGCTAAGAGATAAGACCAATGGAGCTTATAAAAGGCTTTCTCCACATCCAGTTTGCATAGAATATCAGGCTTACTACTCTTAAGTTGGCAATCTAGAACCTCATTTGCAATGAGAGCTGCATCAGTGATCTGTCTGCCCTTGATAAACGCATTTTTGATGCCAAGAGACCAAACCACCTATCACCTTCTTGAGCCTTTCTTCTAGGAGCTTAGCAGCTATTTTATACAGACTACCAATCAGGTTGATTGGTCTATAATCTTTGAGCTCAATAGCTCCCTTCTTTTTGGGAATCAAGGCAATGAAGGAAGCATTGCAAGACCTCACAATGTGGCAATATGATGGAAAAATTGTAAAGCAGCCATTAGCTCATTTTTAATCATCCCCCAAGCCTTTTGAAAAAATGCCGTTGTAAAACCATCAGGTCCAGGGGCCTTATTTGGAGCGCATGCCTTGATAATTGATAGTACTTCCAGCTCTTCAATGGATTCTCTAACCAGACCCTGTCTTCCTCTGAGAGAGTGGCCAGATCATCAAATCTAGCTGTAGGTCTCCATTGTTCAGATTCAGTGTGTAGATTGTGATAAAAATCAAGAATCCACCATCAGTCTATCAATACAATTACTTCTTCTGTGAGAGTTAGCAATTCTTTGAAAGAACTTGGTGTTCTTGTCCCCTTCCTTGAGCCAGAGGCACCTAGATTTCTGCCCTAGGAAATCCCTTCCGCTCTAACAAGTTGCTCCAGTTCCAATTTCAAAGCAAGCATTTTGCTTTTTTCCTCCATTGGTTGAACTCTGTTTTCTGTGAGTTGCTCAAGTGCCATTAGTTTGTCTAGAATCTTGCTCTTCCTAATCTCCACCTTGCCAAAAACTTCTTTATTCCATATGGTAATGTCCTTTTTCAGTAGCCTTAGCTTCTGTGTTAGGATAAAATCTGGGCTCCCATTTAGAATCATAGCTTCCCCACCATTCTTCAATTTTCTCCATGAAACTATCTACTTGCAGCCGCATAAAAAATAAGAGGGGTTCATTTCCCAGGGGAGCAGTGGTTTGTGGTCTGTGATGACTCTTGGTAGTGCAACTGTTTCACAACTTTAAAGCATTCATTCCATTCTTGTGAGATTAAGAACCTGTCAATTCTAGATGCTTGATATAAATCCTCTCCCCTGGACCATGTGTAATATGTCCCTTGTAAAGGCAAACAATGATGCCCAGGTCTTGGATGATTTCTGAGAAGCCCCTAATAGCTCTAGATCTTCTGACACAGTTATGTCTCTCATTTTCATATCTACACACATTAAAATCACCCCAACCACCCAATATTCACTCCAAATTCCCCTTATTGCAGCTAATTCATTCCACATTACCTCCTTTTCCAGGTTGGTATGTGGATCATAAATCCTAGCAAAACACCATCTGAATTCTTTGTGTGAGTTCTCTAAAATACAGGAAAGAGAGTAGTACCCCTGTTGAATCTCCAAACACCCCCATTGCCTTTTGTCCCACATAATTATAATGCCACCTATTACCGCATAACTTAAACTCTGCCCAATCGGCCCACCTGTTCCCCCAAATTTGCCTAGCTAATTTAACATTCCCGTCTTCAATTTTTGTCTCTTGGATGCATAGTATATCTATATTCCACTTCCGTATCATTGAGCCAGGAGTCCCTTTTCCTATTGTCGTTAAGCCCATTCACATTCCAGCTTAGGATCTTAACCAAAGTTTTAAATTCCATCTAATATATACAAGTCATCATGCAATCTACCACTGCCAATCCTTTTCCCTGTTTGAAGATCCTGAAAAATACAATGATCGGGAAAGAACTTGATTTTACAGTTTAGAGCTGTGGTGATGTCACTAACAGATAAAAGATTGACAGGGAACTCAGGGACATGGAGCACGGATAATAGTTTAATATTAGATGTACAAACGACAGAATCTGTTCCAGAGATAGGTGTTAAAGAACCATTGGCTAATTTAACATTATCTTTTTTGGGGCACAGAGAATAGTTTTGAATGGCTTTAGAGCCTGTCATGTGTCTATTTGCACTAGAATCAACAATTCAAGAATTAAGGTGAACAGCAAAGACAGTACCTGATTGCACATGATTGGATGTGGCGATATTAACGTAGTCAAGTTTGTCTAGGAGGTGACGGAGAAGCTGAATTTCATCCGAAGACAAGATTTCTTCTGAAACCGTCTCCTTGAATGTCTCCATATTTCTGCCAATTAGAGGAAATCTGAAGAAAATTGCTCAAAAATAATTTGCCTCGCTGGAAACCAAATCTGTCTCGAGCGAACCTTAGCTTCGGTTAACGGAAAAATCAAAACTGGTAGAGATAGGCTTGGAATGTTCCAGCGACCCTAATAAAAAAGAAAAATCCAAAAACAAAACTGACAAAAAGGAGTTTGTGTTGCGCACAGCCACCAAGAGTGAGAAAACTCGACTTCTTTGATAAAAACGGAACCCTAGTGCTGTGATGGAGATAACTCACCTCAAAAAGGAAGCAATGACTCTGATACCATGTAGATTTTGAGAAAAAGAAAAGGCTTCTTATATTTCTGTGTGTGTTTACGTCCCACGAGCAAGAGAATTTATACAAAGTTTCTAATGCTAATTAAGGAAATAAAATAAATCTATACAATCAATCTAACTATTAAATCAAATCAAATAAAATTAGATCTCCTAAATATTATCGTATCTCGTGAAATCATGATAATCAACACTCCTAAATCAAATCTCCTTGAATCATGCTAATCAACACTTTCTTCTTAGCTAAGTTTTTTTGCTGCAGCTTCAACCAGTAGATCTCCATTAGCAACAATCCGTCCATCCGCATTAACATCCATATATTTCTTCTGATTCTTAGCTTGTTCATTAGCCAACAATAACACACAATCTCCTTGTTATCGGGGAAGATACCCAAGGAAGCAGCTTTTCCTCCACCGCACGAACAGTTACCAGACTCTTAATATCACCAAGTACCTTGTGTTTCTCCTTGTGCTACCATATTATTCTATTCAAATGTCCCCAGGATCTGCATCACCTGTGTTCTGCATTTGAATAACGCATCTTGAATCCATTACACAATTGCATTTCCCTCGACCATCATTTCTCCTCCCTCAACCACTGTGGCTGCTTTTCTCTTAATCATAGCAACTCCTCCTCTGCAGCGAACCACCAGCCGAAGACTAAGACGAGAAGTGAAGGTGAGATACTGAAAGCTAGGTTGGGTGTATAGAGAGAAGAATGAAGTCTGAGTTCGGAACAAAAGGGATTTTGGTGTGTGTTGTGGAGATGTGTGCTGAAGTGAAAACAATCTGGCAATTTACTCACAGATCTTAGCACCACTGCTCACCAATGGAGGAATGGAGAGAATTAGATATGAAAAGATGAACTTTTTGCTCTTTGCAGCTGTTTTTCTCAGTTTCACACTCTTTAAATCATGTATACCCTGCACTTTGTCCAATTCAGCCACATAAGCTCGATCAATAGTCAGGCGTCTAAAATAAGTAGATTTGTACATGTTCAGGTGTATGAACGAGAGCCCGTAGAGTTTGGGGCCGGAATACAAATTCGTTTAAAGTGTCAATTTGTCTACTAAGCCTAGTTACATCTGTAATTTTTATTCTCTTAACTTAATATTTTGTGAAACTTTAATGCTTAATTTTGTATATTTTGGATGATTGTGATTAGGCTTTAGACAAAACTCCCCACACCTAAAATTAAAGTAACTTAAATTGTAAAGTTACTATAATTCTGTAACGATAGGAATTTCCCATGGGTAATTCCTAGGTTACTCCCACATAATTTTAGATTCTTCTTAAGATATCTTTCATACAAATAAGCTTCATAATTAAGTTTGAATTTTCAACAAAGTAGCAGTCAAATGGATAAAGTAACTTAAGTTACTGTAATTTTGTACCAGTAGGAATTTCTCGTGGATAATTCCTAGGTTACTTATATTTTTAGATTCTTCTTGAGATATCTTTCAGACTAATAAGCTTCATACTTAAGTTTAGATTTGCAACAAAATTGCAGTCAAATGGACAGCTATTTTTGGGCAACTACTTTAGTAACTTTAAAATTAAAGTGTCTACTAGTTTCTGGGCACGTGCGTTGCACGTGTATCCCATGTCAATCAGTGCAAACTATTTAAAATGGCATAAACATTGTTAAACACATTAGTGGAAAGGTTAAAATAGGCTGAAAGGAGAAAAGTACAAAGCTCAAATGTGATTAATAGCAAAAATCAAAATGCTTCATTGTTATTAAACCATTCAAAGAGGTCACTTCAGGGAAATTTTGCTTTTAAAGCTACGCAATTATCAAAATTCAATTGGTTATGATTTAAGATATTATTAAAAGGAAATGATTAAAAGAAGATAAAGTAGAACTACAACCATGAAAACTTCATTAGTAGTTTTGCTAGGATGCCAAAAAAAAGAAAAGAAAATAGAGAGAGCATATCCGGTACCTTAATTATGGCGCAAAGAAAGTGTAAAAAAGAAAAACATTAGACACCTTTATAATAGTAAAAACTTAGAAAACAGTAACGAAGTTTAGCTTGCCCTTTTGATTTGGTTGCCCTGATATGACTCCCATGCTATGTCGTTCCCTATTTTTTTGAAGAGCCTTACTCGGACCCCACTCAAATGAACATATTATGTTCCTTAAACCTTCATCATACAACATTATAATACCTCTTTAACCAAGATTTATTGACACTTGAGCATCAGACTTTCGTTAACAATTTCTGTTCAATGAAATCATATTGCTTGATTAACAGTAAAACTATGTCATCTTACAAATAATATTTGCATTCATAATTTTTGATTTTAAAATATGCTAAATATTTGTGCTAGAAGATACATATAACAAATACACTCTCTATACACATGTTTATATCAATATAGATGTTAATTTCTTGAGAATTTTAAAATAAAATTTATATATATACAATTACACAAAGTTGTAGTATAACTGTAATACTTCAATTTTTTTGAAATATTGTCACAGAAAATATTATCTGGCTCACATAAAAGTAAAATAGAATTCTCTCGTCACAATTTGTTTGTCGTAGTTTGACCAAAATCTAATAAAGAAAGACTAAAGAGACATAAATTAAAGTATGGATAGGGTACCAAAATGATTCTATCATACTAGCAGGAAAAAAAGGAATACAAGACTTATATAATTTGTAAATATGTAGATATGTCCGGTTTTAGATGAACAAAAAGTTAAAAAAAATGGAGATAAAAGATTATCAATCTTAAACATATCAATACTATGCCTTGGCAGTTTAAGTTGTTCGGACTCGGGTGTGGGCGTCTTATACGGGTGTGGATCTAAATGTCAGATCCTTCATGATCTACATTACATAGTCCAGGGATTGGCGACTTATTTTAAGATTCGGGAGTACAGATCTATTATCGGTGCAAGGATTCGGCTAAAATAATTCTAATATTTAAAAATAGAGTTATAAAAATATGTCTAAATTATGAGACATTATGTGAAAAACTTACAAGGTATTCTGAGAGGGAGAAAATATTAAACAAGAGGAGAATCTGAGAGGGAGATAAAACGAAAAGGACTGACATAGAAATTTCTATATACAAGGTACTCCATTTTCTTAAATATCACCCTAGCTTTTGTTTTGTTTTCAAAATCATTCTATCTGTTCCGAATTTCTCTGTTGATTTTGGTCTAAGTACCCAAAATCGGTTGATCAGATCCAGCTTGATCCTACACACTCACACCCACATCGTGTCGACACGGGTACAACACCGAGACTGAAGAGTTTGAGCAACTTAGTTGGCAGTATATGATATTATTGAAGAATTATTGTAAGGGCAGATACCATGAATATCTAAAATAATTTGATAAGAAATGATCTTTCACTATTTATGAGTTTCTACATATCCAAACAAATTTCTTCTTGCCAAGTATGACAAAAAATTGCCAAATGCCTCATAAATCATTTGTTACTTATATAGTTGCCAAAAAAAAAAAAACTCAATGACATTATTTCATAATACTAATCAATTATAGGAAATGTGTTTTAGCCATAATTTGCATAAACAAGAACATACAGTTTTATGGATTCTCATAGAAAGCAACAAAAGGAGTGAACTTGAATTGACACTCACAGAGTAGTTGTGTGTTGCAGGAGGTGAATATAAAGGCCTAATTAAAATTCACAATAATTTAAAGAAAGTAGGATATTCCAATTGATTTGAAAGTCCACTTGTATAAGCTGATGTTTGATCAGAAAATCTAATTGAATGTCTGATTTCTTTAACAGATGAGATAATTTATTAGCAATTTAACGGTATATCTCTCGTCTTGATGAGCTGATACATTAAAATGATGAGTAATGGTTTTTTCAACTGTAATTGCTATATTCATTACCCTTTGAAAGGTTGGAATTTTGAATATAAAATAAATGAAATACTCAAGCTTACATACACCATTTGCGGAGAAGCCCAAAGGCGTTATTGAAAATTGACCATTTCAATGGGTTCCACATTTGTATTATTCTAACTTAAGTTATTTTTATCTTCATTAGAATAAACATTTGTCTTTTTGTACACAAATATGGTTGGAATAGTATTTGAATTTAAGGGCAAAACTGTCATTCAAGATTTGATAGATAAATTTGTAAATCGACTTTTGACTTTGAGTGTTCACACCTTCAATATAGTATAATAATCTCTTTGGATAGAGTACCTCTAAGGGGTCATTTTGATAACAACACGATAGGGGATTCAAGAATTACTAAAGAATAACAAGAAAATCCAGAAACGTGGGGAAGCTAAAAGAAAATAGGAAAACGAAAAGAAGACAGAAATTAAAGATAGATTGAATTCAAGAAACTTTCTTGAATTCAAGAAGTCTATTCTTGTAGTTGAATCCTAACAACAACAATTAGCTAACGAAGAACTAATCGCCTTTGATAGAGAATAAAAATAAGAGATAGATTGTGAAATCTGACCCTTTAGCATAACAAGAACAACAATAAGCCTAAAATACCTAGTAGTGATCTAAGATTTTGAGAAGAATTTAATCTTATCACCTTAAGTTGAGTCTTGAAGGTTGAAGAATAAATCCAAAAGTAGCCACACACAAGAGTGCAAGAAAATCTCACAATTTTTATTGATAATAATTTGCAATAATCTATGTCTAAAAACAAAGAAGACACCCCCTTATATAGGTAAGGGGTCACGAAATTGAGCCTAAAAAACTAGGAAATAAAGTCCTAATCTACTTGACAACAAGTCCAACTACCTTAGGAAAAGGAAAAACACTAGGAAACAAAAACCAAGTCAATCTTGGAAAGTAACTCCAACAATCTTAGGAAAAGGAAAACATAACCTTAACTACCTAGGAAAGCAATAAATCTAGTATCAAAATATATGGAAATAAGTTAAAACAATCTAGGATAGGATCTTGAAAGTTCCAAACTAATCTTGGATAGGATCTTGGAATCCTTGAATGAAATTTGCAAGCAACTTGGCACCAACTTGCACTCAACTTCTAGAACACATATTGTACCCTTCTTGGACATCAAGTAAGTCCTTTTTATGTTATAAAAACGTGGTTTTATGTAAGACTCTTTGGGCTGAAAGTTTGGACACATTTTAGGTGCCAAATAGGTCCAACAGCGGCCTGATTTGGACCTTCTTCAAAGGATGTCTCTTGGGATCTAATCAACCTCATCTTGAACATGAATTTGGGCCATAAAATAATTATAACACCTTGACAACTCATATCCTTTATCCTTGAGCTCTTCCTCCCACTTAACAACTTCTTTATTTGCTCCTGAAGTCCAATGACCTTTGTTTTGCAACTTTTTAGCTTGAGATCTTGTTAAAGGTCCTCTTTGGGATTCCAAAGCTTCATTCTTGTCCTTGAATATAGTTGAGCTTCCTAGCATGCTATCACATTTGGTTACCTGGATTACGACAATATACATGATATAAATTTTGGGATTACATTTATCCAGTGTTTGGTTATGTGGGTATTAGCTAATACCGGTATAAATTATATAATAATCCCAGGAAAACTTTGTTCACGAACCTAATAACCCCTAAAATACTAACTAATGTTCGTAAGGTTTATTAAATAGCATATTAGGCACAAAGTTGCTAATGTATTAACATCACAGTAACTGTAAACATATTAAATGGTAGCTTATATTTTTTTATAAGGGTTAAAATGGTAGCTTATAAAGTTGCTATAATGTGCCTTAAGTGAGCAAGTTCCAAGGATTCTGTGAGGCTGTGACTTTGGAAGGGAAACAAAAGAATAACTTGAGAAAGTAGTTTAGTCTGGGAGAATGCAATACTAGTACATTTGCAAAGAGAGCATGAGGAAATTTTTTTTTAAGAATATTACGCTATCTCTATTTTGGAATGTTATTGATGCACTTAACCTTGACAATCTTTCGAGTGAAAGTGCTTTGTTTGGTGGATGGAGAGCAAAAACATCTAATGGTTACAGTTGTGAAACTCTGATATGGTCAAAATAAGCAACTCGAGCTGCCTTTAATAACTATTATTACAAATGGTCGAATTTTTGAATTCATTGATAAGGTGTGATCAGAGCAACACCATAAATATTTACGTGCAGCTAGATATATTTTGAAATATTGGTTTTTAAGCAAGTGAAGAAATGTGGGAGAAACTCTTGAAACTATCATTGAGTTAGTCCGTGATCTTAATTAACAAGATAATCATATTAGATGAGTTGGTATAAGCATGGGGTCATATCTTTCTGAATAAACATCACATTAGGCAAAGAAAAAGAGATACCCTTGATCTGTTAGGCAGTAGCATGCTCGGTCTATTAGATAGCAGCATGGTGCTGTCTGTTAGACAGCAAGCTGATAACATAACTTTGAACCCACTATAATCAAGATAGGCCGTGTTTGTATGGGTTGTGGATAATCCTAGGATCAGGCTGATAAAGCAGCCTGAACATAGTGGTTACGAGTTTTATGCTCTTCATGTGTGATCTAAATGAATGACTTAGTTGGCATATTTTGGGTATGCTTTTCTTCGGAATCTAACTTTGATAGACTATAGTGTCTTGTCTTATGTGGGATTTTCTACCTAGTATTGAAGCGAAGTCTATTGATTTTGCCTTGCTGTATTGTTTGACATGTTAGTCTTGTTCTAACTGCTTCTGAAACTTAATTTACATTTACTTTTTGCAGAGGACGAAGAAAAGAAGAGGAAAATGGCTGAAGAGGATGCCGGAAATGGTGGAGATGATATGGATGTGCTGGTGCAGCAGTAATTCAAAACATCGATAGAGCAATTAATGTGTGAAGGTCGAAGATTAGGGTTGTAGGTTGACAGATAGTAGTTTGTTCCTCCTAGGCTGACCAATACTACTAGGACTATTTTTGTAATTTTCTTTTTATGGTTCTTTATTATGCATGTTGTGGCATTAACGCTCGTTACCATGTTATATTGTTGTTAATATTCTTTGCTACTTGGTTACTTTATCTTTTCACTGTTCCTTGAGCCTAAGGTTTATCGGAAACAAGTTCTCTATCTCTATGAGATAGGAGTAAGGTTTGCATACACACTACCCTTCCCAGACTCCATTTATGGGATCAAATTGGGTTTTGTTGTTGTTGTTGATAGAGCAATTAATGTGGTATTTTAGTGATGATAAGGCTGTATGAGTATTAGCCTTTGTTGCATATAAGCATTTTCCGGTTCTAGCACTAGACAAAGCATATATGCTGTTACGCGACGCCTTCCTGAAGTTCCTTGGAAGGGCAACGTAAGGCTAGGCAACCGATGTCTGTCCGATTACCGTCCGCCAACTGAGGTCCCCTCCGCACGCTAGACTAGATTGTCAGTGCCGTGCGGGAAAACCAAGATCGTAGGCAACGAGAGAATTGAAAGCTTGTAGAGAGAATTGAGAAAATAGTTTGCTTGCATAAATGAAAGGCTATTACAAAAGCTACGCGGTGTCGAGGGGGTGCGACACCAGTACAGAGAATTGATTGCTTGTTTGAAAGTTTGAATGCTTATACCCCCCTAATAATGCTTAAAATAAAAAAACCAAAGTTACAGGAGTAGGCCTAAGAAAGCTGTAAAATCATACTGAAATAAAGTAAAGTAAATCTATTCTATATTTACAATGAAAAGGACTTAGTTTTCTACAAGGTAGAAACTAGCCCGTCAGCAGCAACTTGTGTCATTCGGCTCAGGGTCCGCGCGCGGCGTTGTCTGCGCGTGC
>MCJB01050076.1:0-25706 GCA_002018475.1 Nicotiana obtusifolia
ATAAAACAACTATTGCATGCGGGACTTATTTAATCTTTTCTTCATTAGTAGCAATGCTCGTATCATCTATGGATTACCTTTTTCATGGTGACCTAATACTTAACTCCTATATCGATCATACTTTCGAGGTGACGTAATGTCAAATAGATAACAACATATCAAAACCTCCGTAAGAGGGAAACAATACAAGCACTCTTAACTTCTATGAATAGAGTATTCTTTTGGGGCTCTTTCGTTACATTGTATTCAATAGGAGTCGTGCAAAAGAAAGAATGGTATAGTCTCACATACCTGGTACTTATTGCGTCGGTTCTCAAACTACACAATTTGCCACAATTCTTTAATCTACAATTAAAGAATAGCTCAATGATTACTCACTATGCGTGATAGCTATCATTAACCATAATCTCCTAAATTCATGTGGTGGTTCTCTACACCCTTCCTTCCCTAAACCGGTTAAACATATTTATAGCACATGCAACCCAATTAGAACCCCTAATAATCATGACCCATTTCGTTTAACCCCACTCACGTCGATTTCATGGTTTCTAGTCATACCCCCATAAAGACATGCAACCCCCTATCATGAATGTTTAAGAGAAAACCACATGAAAGGGAGTAGTAACTTACCTTGCATGTGAATTGTTTGACCCTCTTCTTCGATTCCTCAATTTCAAGGTCTTTGCCTCCAATGGGGTTCGTAGGAGGGGGAAACTCAGCTAGGGTTTCCTTTAGTTCTTCAATTTCTTGCTCCCCTTCTTCAATTTAGAGTTTGGAAGAGAGGGATTTGTTTGTTTTAATGTGAGGGCTTTGAGAGGGGTCGTTTGGGGCTCTCTACTATGCTGGGACTTAGAAAAATAAAGAAGGGACGGGTTTGGGTCCCTTTTATAGGCCTAGGAGTAAGTGGCACACGTACCTGGAACTTTTCAGATTTGCGATCGCATACCCACCGCAAACAGGGTATGCGGTTCGCATTTTGGTCGCACTTCTCACCCTAGAAGTCTGTCGCATTTTGCGACGCAGAAGGGCCAGATTTGCGGTTCGCATTTCCAACAATGCGATTGCATTCTACTCGCATTTCAGACATAGATTCAGCCCAGAACTCTGTTCCATTCTGCGATGGAGTGTGTCACATTTGCGGTCCACATTTGCGTTACGCGGTCCGCATACTGGCCGCATTTTTGACACAGTTTCAGCTTAGAACTCTGTCTGAATTTGCGACCCTGATGCTGGATATGCGGTCTGCATTTGTGCTTTGCGGTCCGCATATCTAGCTATGCGACACCTTTGTTCTTTTTTCTTAGCTTTAATCCATTTTTCGGGTTCTTGGGTCCTCATATGTGAGCTACTCCACAGTGTATTTTAACGTACGAGTTTTACGGGTTGTAACAGTATGTGGATGAAAAGCCTTATGGATAATAAGAAAAGTTAGAAGAATGGTACGCCGGCGCCCGTTAAGTAGGGTCCGGTGCCACTCACGGCCCTCCGATCGGGTCGTGACAGATTTGGTATCAGAGCAGGTCGTGTCCTAAGGATTGTCTATGAGCCGTGTCTAGTATAGTCCTGATTATGGGTGTGTAGCGCGCCACATTTATAATCAGGAGGCTGCCTGACATTTAGGATTGTTACGTTCTTTCTGAATGTAGATCGTGCGTAGAGCTGAGTCGTAAGTGTTCGTCCCTAACATTCATCTTATTTGCATACAACAATGCCTTCGACTAGGAAGCTAGAAAATAATAGACGGCTCGATACAGATGCGGGAGAGGGTACCAGTCAGGTGCCCCAAGCTAGAGAAGGCCAAAGTGAGCCTTAGAGTGAGATGCCATCTCGGACCTCATCTACTCCTCCTTCCCAGAGGATATTAGAAGCCACCCAGCATCTCTAGTTCCTTTATCTCGTACAACAGACCAGGATTTGCGGACTGTGGTACAGTTGTTGACTAGCTTGGTAGCTTCTCAGACTTAGAGGTAGAATACCGGTGCTGCTGATAAACCGGTTAGTGCCAGAGTTCGTGTTTTTATTAATCTAGATCCTCTAGTGTTTACTGGGTCAGATCCCAAGGAGGACCCGCAGGCTTTTATTGATCAGATTCATCGCACACTGCGGGTTATACATGCTAGTGATACGGAGGCAGTAGAGTTAGCTTCCTATTGGTTACGGGATTTAACAGTCTTCCGGTATGATAGTTGGGAAAGATCCAGGGGTCCAGATGCTCCCCCACCTGTGTGGAACGAATTTTCTGAGGCGTTTCTTCGTCACTACCTGCCAGTTGAGGTACGACGAGCCAGTGCTGATAAATTCTTGAACCTTAGACAAGGTAACATGAGTGTGCGGGAGTAAAGCATTCAGTTTGATTCCTTGGCAAGGTATGCTCCCAATATGGTGGCCGAGATGGGTGATAGGGTTCATTTTTTTGTGAACGGATTGGGACCACATCTAATAAATGAGTGCACTACAGCATCTTTGATAGAGGGCATGGATATTTCTCGTATTCAGGCTTATGCCCAGATGTTAGAGGATCGTAAGTGCCAGCAAAGAGTAGACATAGAGCAGGATAGGGACCAGCATAAGCGTATTCTGGTGACTTCAGAAGTAGTGTCAGGCCCCAATTTTTGAGGAGTTCGGCACCATCTGTAACTAATGCTCCTCCACAGTTTCAGAGACCTCGATATGAACGATTTACCTATTCGGGTCCAGGTCAGAGTTCGCGGGCCTCAGGCGCACAGCATCACAGGGATACTATTCAGATGAGGTCCCCAATGCCCCATTGTGATCAGTGCAGCAGGACCCACTTTGGACCGTGCCGTCGAGGTTCTGATGCATGTTATTTTTGCGGACGGCCTGGCCATGTGATGCGGGATTGTCCTAGTAGAAGAGATGGTGGTAGGCTCAGCTGACTGGGTCTGTGTCTGGTACTTCCTCATCCATTCGACCTCCAGCACGGGGTTTTCAGCAGCCAGCAGGACATGGTAGAGGTAGAGGTGTTGTGCCGAGTTCGAGTGGTATTCAAAACCGAATATATGCTCTAGCAGGTCGACAGGATCTTGAATCGTCTCCGGATGTTGTTACAGGTATATTATCAGTGCTTTCTTATGATGTGTATGCATTGATTGATCCCGGATCCACATTATCATATGTTACACCCCTTGTGGCTGATAAGTTTGATGTCGAACCTGAATTAATAAGCAAACCCTTTGCGGTATCTACTCCAATAGGAGATTCTGTGGTGGTCAAGAGAGTATTAGAGGTTGCACCGTGACGATTTCTAGTCGTCAAACCTCGGCAGATTTGTTTGAATTAGAAATGGTTGATTTCGATGTAATAATGGGAATAGATTGGTTGGCTTCATGTTAGGCAAATGTTGACTGTCATAGGAAGACGGTTAGATTTGAATTTTCTAGTGAACCCATCCTTGAATGGAAGGGGAACATTGCTACGCCGAAAGGTAGGTTTATTTCCTATCTTAAGGCAAGGAAGATGATCTCAAAGGGTTACATCTATCATCTCGTTCGTGTGATGGATGTAGAGGCGAAGTCACCTACTTTACAATCAATCCCGGTGATCAATGAATTTCCAGATGTTTTCCCAGATGAACTCCCAGGTCTTCCTCCTGAGAGGGAGATTGAGTTTGGCATTGATGTGTTGCCTGCTACTCAACCAATATCTATCCCTCCATATAGAATGGCCCCAGCAGAATTGCGAGACTTGAAGGTACAGTTGAAGGACTTGCTGGATAAAGGCTTCATTAGCCCTAGCACTTCACCTTGGGGTGCGCCAGTCTTGTTCGTACGAAAGAAAGATGGGTCGTTGAGGATGTGTATTGATTATCGACAGTTGAATAAGGTTACTATAAAGAACAAATATCCACTTCCAAGGATTCACGACCTGTTTGACCAACTCCAGGGAGCCAAGTATTTTCCCAAGATTGACCTACGTTCACGATATTTTCAGTTGAGAGTTAAGGAGAAGGATATTCCAAAAACAACCTTCCGGACAAGATATGGGAATTTTGAGTTCTTAGTAATGTCGTTCGGGCTAACAAATGCCCTGGCAGCTTTTATGGATCTCACGAATACTGTATTCAGGCCTTATCTTGATGTGTTCGTGGTTGTATTCATTGATGATATTCTAGTGTATTCCCGTTCAGAGACAGAACACATGGGCCACTTGCGGATAGTATTGCAGACCCTTCGGGATCACAAGTTATGCACAAAGCTCTCCAAATGTGAATTCTGGTTGAACTCAGTAGCATTCTTAGGCCATGTGATATCTGACGAGGATATTAGTGTCGAAACTCAGAAGATCGACGCAGTGAAGGATTGGCCGAGACCCACAACACCGTCAGCAGTCCGCAGTTTTCTAGGGCTAGCAGGGTATATCGGAGATTTGTAGAAGGGTTTCCTCTATATCGGCACCATTAACCAAGTTAACACAGAAAGCTACCAAATTCTAATGGTCCGACGCTTGTTAATCTAAATTCCAGTAGCAAAGAATCGGTTGATCTCCGCGCCAGTGCTTACTCTTCCAGAGGGAACAGAAGGATATGTGGTCTATTGTTATGCTTCAGGTGTAGGTTTGGGATACTTATTTGTCACGCCCCGCCCGGCGGGCCCGCGACACGGGCACCGGACCCTACTTGCAGAGTACCAGCGAACCCTTCATTTCAGCTATCTTATTACCTCAAACAAAAAGATCATTTAATTAAACCGTTCATGGGAGACACACTCCATGCACATGCATACATACATATATATCCGTGAAAACGTATTACTGTGTTCTAGGCATAAGATTTACAAAACGTGGACATACCCTGTCACCTGTTTGTACATAACCAACCATTGTCTATACACTACTTACATTGTCTATTGAGCCTCTACCAGAACATACATTAAACATCCTATGACGGAACAAGGCCCCGACATGCCCAAAATGTCTATACAAATGCATACCCAAATATAGCAAGTCCGAAAGATGAATCTTGCTATGTCTGCTGAACTGGTAGCCTACTACGGTGGAGGAGCTCCGTCTGTCAATCTATTAGGACCTGCAGCACGATATGCAGTGTCCACAAAATAAAGGACGTCAGTACAGAAAATGTACTGAGTATGTAAGACAGGAAACACAATATAAGAGCAGTAATATAAACATCAGGATAGAAACATGTACTCGTAGCAACGGAATTACCTCTGAGGGCAGCTACTATGGCACGTTGTAATATTTATGTCTAATTACATACTTCTATTACATTGTTGTTATATTGCCTATTTCCATCATTACAGTATTATACTTTTACCCTTGCGAGTTTGGCATTTTCATGTACATTTATTGTCACCGGATGTGTCGCGTAATCGTACCTTAAACCACTATCAGTGCCTCTGTGGGCTTGTCAGTTTCATATACATTTACTGTTACCGAAATCGTTTACCTACACGTTACCACACAATCACATACGCCTCCATGGGCTCTTTATCGTCATACGCCTCTGTGGGCTCATCGTTATCATCTCATAGCATGCCTTACCCGGCCGAACTGGGCTCAGTCATAACATATGCCTCTGTGGGCCCATACCCGGCCGTACTAGGCTAAGTCATAACATATGCCTCTGTGGGCTCATACCCGGCCGTATTAGGCTCGGTCATACGAATTCAATCATGCACATATATATATATACACGTAATACATCGCGAGCTTAATTATGACTTGTGTTCTTGACTTGTTACATTTTTTATCCCTTCTTTCTCATGTAATTAAGAATACCCTTTTTAACATGATAGTTATGAGACTCAAGGATTTCCGCCAATTGTTACCATGAAGCAAGAATAATCATTCCATAGAGGGAAGAACAACATAAGCAACACTAGCTCCTAAGAATAAAATATTCTTTGGGGTTCATTCGTGGCATTGTATTCAATAGGAATCGTGCAAAAGAAAGAACGGTATAGTCTCACATACCTGGCGCTTGTTGCGTCGGTTCTCAAGCTACGCAATTTGCCACAATTCTTTAGTCTACATTGAAAGAATAGCTCAATGGCTACTCACTACGCTTGATGGCCAAGATTTCCTTAAATTCATGTGGTGATTCCTTTTTCCCTTTTTCTCCTAAACATTGTTAAATGCATTTACAGCACATGCAACCTATTTACAACCCACAATAACCACAACCCATTCCGTTTAACCCCATTTATTTCAATTTCATGGCTTCTAGTTACATTCCCATGGGTTCTTTTAGGCATGCAACCACCTATCATGAATGTTTGAGGGAAAACCACATGAAAGGGAGTAGTAACTCACCTTGCATGTGAATTATTTGACCTTCTTCTTCAATCCCTCAATTTCTAGGTCTTTGCCTTCAAGGTGGGTTTGTAGAAGGGGAAAATTCAACTAGGGTTTCCCTTAGTTCTTCAATTTCTTGTTTCCCTTATTCAATTTTTGAGTTTGGAAGAGAGGGATTTGGTTAAGGTTCATGGGTTCTTTAAGAGGAATCGTTTGGGGCCTTCTACTGAGTGTTTGCTTCATAAAAATGAAGAAGGAACGGGTTTGGGTCCCTTTTATAGGCTTGGCAATAAGTGGCACACATGCCTGTCAATGTCAGGTTTGCGATCGCATACCCGCCGCAAACAGGGTATGCGGTTCGCATTTTGGCCGCAAATCTCACCCCATAAATCTGTTGCATTATGTAGGTTGCCCTAACTAGTAGAAAGTGAGCACTCTTGGTAAGCCAATCCACTAACACCCAGATGGAGTCGAACTTACGATTAGAGCGAGGTAATCCAACAATGAAGTCCATGTTAATCACCTCCCATTTCCAAGTCGGAATTTCTATATCCTGAAGCAGTCCACCAGGTTTCTGATGTTCTGTCTTTACCTGTTGGCAATTAGGACACTAAGCTACGAATTTTGCAATTGACTTCTTCATTCCATTCCACCAATACTGTTCCTTGGCATCATGATACATTTTGGTCGAGCCAGGATGGATAGAATATCTGGATTGGTGAATTTCCCTCATGATCCTCTCTCGCAATTCTGCTACATGAGGCACACACAATCGGCCTTGACACCTCAAAGTCCCATCCCCTGCGATTTCGAAAGTTGAGATACTACATTGCTGAATGCCTTTTCTCAATTGCATCAAGGTGGGGTCTTCGTATTGCCGTGCTTTTACCTCGGCTACAAGAGATGATTCAGATGTGTTATGTACAACAATACCTCCACCTTCGGAGTCTAACAATTTGACTCGCATACTCGCTAGATGATGAAGTTCCTTGGTTAAACTTCGTTTACCTGCTTCGATGTGTGCTAAACTTCCCATTGACTTACGATTGAGGGCGTCGGCCACAACATTGGCCTTGCCCGGATGATATAATATCTCCACGTCGTAGTCCTTCAGTAATTCGAGCCAACGTTGTTGCCTCAAATTCAACTCTTTCTGACTGAAGATGTATTGTAAACTCTTGTGGTCTGTGTAGATGTCGACATGGACACCATATAGATAGTGTCGCCATGTCTCCAAAGCATATATCACAGCAGCCAATTTTATGTCATGGGTCGGGTAATTCTTCTCATGCTTCTTCAACTGTCTTGAAGCATATGCAATCACTTTCCCGTGCTGCATCAGTACACATCCCAAACCTATGCCGGAGGCATCACAATATGCTACATAACCTTCAGTTCCGTAGGGAAGAGCAAGGACTGGAGCGGGTGTTAATCGATCATTCAATTCTTGAAAGCTCCGCTCACAAGTATCTGTCCATTGAAATTTGGCAGCTTTCTGGGTCAGCTTAGTTAGTGGCACGGATATAGAAGAGAATCCTTCTACAAACCGCCTATAGTATCCTGCCAACCCTAAAAAGCTACGGACTTCTGATGGTGTAGTAAGCCTTGGCCAATTCTTGACCGCGTCGATCTTTTGGGTATCGACACTAATACCTTCATCAGATATCACATGGCCTAAGAATGCCACTGAGTTCAGCCAAAACTCACATCTGGCGAGCTTTGCATATAACTTGTTGTCCCGAAGGGTCTGCAACACTATCCGCAAGTGACCCACATGCTCTGCCTCGGAGCGGGAATACACCAATATATCATCGATGAATACCACCACGAACACATCAAGATAAGGTCTGAAGACAGTGTTCATGAGGTCCATGAATGCAGCCGGGGCATTTGTTAGCCCAAACGACATCACTAGAAATTCAAAATGGCCATATCTAGTTCGGAAAGCTGTTTTTGGAATATCTTTCTCCTTGACCCTCAACTGAAAATACCCTGAGCGTAGGTCAATCTTAGAGAAATATTTGGCTGCCTAGAGCTGGTCGAACAGGTCATCGATTCTTGGAAGTGGATATTTGTTCTTTATGGTGACCTTATTCAACTGACGATAATCGATACACATTCGTAACGATCCGTCTTTCTTCCGTACGAACAAGACTGGTGCACCCCAAGGTGAAGTGCTAGGCCTAATGAAGCCTTTATCCAGTAAGTCCTTCAACTGTACCTTCAACTCCCGCAATTCTGCTAGGGCCATTCTATATGGAGGAATAGAAATTGGGTGAGTGTTAGGCAACACATCGATGCCAAACTCGATTTCCCTTTCAGGAGCAAGACTTGGAAGTTCATCTGGAAAGACATCCGGAAATTCATTGACTACCGGAATTGCCTGTAAGGTTGGCGACTCCGCTTCCGCGTCTATAACGCGAAAAGGTGGTAGATACAACCCTTAGAGATCATCTTGCTTGCCTTAAGGTAGGAAATAAACCTACCTTTCGGTGTAGCAACATTCCCCTTCCATTCAAGGACAGGTTCGTCAGGAAATTGGAATTTAACCACCTTTGTATGACAATCGACACTGGCATAACACGATGCCAACCAGTCCATTCCCATTATCACATCAAAATCGATCATTTCAACTCGATTAGATCTGCCGAGGTTTGACGATTACAGATCGTCACAGTGCAACCTCTATATACTCTTCTAGCAATCACAGAATCTCCTATTGGAGTGGATACCACGAAGGGCTTGCTTATTAACTCGAGTGCAAATTCAAATTTACCAGCCACAAGGGGTGTAACATAAGATATCGTGGACCCGGGATCAATCAATGCATACACATCATGAGAAAGCATTGATAATATACCTGTAACAACATCTGGAGATGACTCAAGGTCCTGTCGGCCTGTTAGGGCATATATGCGGTTTTGAACACCGCTTGGGCCCGGCATTGTACCGCTGCCTCTGCCACGAGCTACTGGCTGCTGAGGACCTCGTACTGGAGGTCGAATAGATAATGAAGAACCAGCCGCGAATCCAGTTTGGTGAGCCATGCCACCATCCCTCCTGTGAGGACAGTCTCACATCATGTGGCCATGCTGTCCACAATAATAGCATCCATCCGAACCCCGACGGCAGGGTCCAAAATGGTTCCTGCTGCACTGCTCACAACGAGGCATGGAGGATCTCATCTGACTGGTAGCCCTGTGATATGGCGAGCTTGATGCCCGCGAGCTCTGAAACTGTCGAGGGGCACTAGACAAAGGTAGTGCCGAGCTCCTCGAAGAATGGGGCCTTGCACTACTTCTGGAATCACCAGAATACCCCGTAACTCTTGCTCTCCTATGCTGGGTCCTCTCCTGTTCCCTTTCCGCCCTTTGTTGGTGTTTACGGTCCTCTATAGTCTGGGCATAGGCTTGAATACGGGAGATATCCATGCCCTCTATCAAGGAGGCCGTTGTGCATTCCTTTATTAAATGCGGTCCCAATCCGTTCACGAATAAGTGAACCCTGTCACTCATCTCTGCCACCATGTGGGGAGCATACCTCGCCAGAGAGTCAAACTGCATACTGTACTCTTGTACATTCATATTCCCCACTTTGAGGTTCAAGAACTTATCGGCCTTGGGTCGACGTACCTCAACTGGCAGGTAGTGGCGAAGAAACGCCTCAGAGAATTCATTCCATATGGCGGGGGAGCATTTGGGCTCCTGGATCTCTCCCAACCATCATACCAGAACATTGCTAGGTTCCGTAATCGGTAAGAAGCCAGTTCTACTGCCTCGGTGCCACTGGCATGCATAACCCGCAGCGTGCGGTGTATTTGATCAATGAAGTCTTGCGGGTCTTCCTTAGGATCAGATCCGGTAAACACCGGAGGATCAAGATTGATAAAGTCACGGACCCTCGTACTGACCGGTCTCTCAGCAGTACTGGTATTCTGTCTCCGAGCCTGGGAGGCTACTAGGCTAGTCAACAACTGTACTGCAGTTCTCAAATCTTGGTTTGTAGCATTAGAAGAAGGGACTGGGGAAACTAGGCGGCTTCTAATATCCTCTGGGGGAGGAGGAGTAGATAAAGTCTGGGAAGGCGTCTCGCTTTGGCCTTCCTCCGTGTGGGGCACCTGACTGGTCCCCTCTCCGGCATTTATATTGAGCCGTCTGCTGTTGACTTGCTTCCTAGCCGAAGGCATCGTTGTAGGAAAACAAGGCAAGTATTAGAGATGAACACTTACGACTTAGCTCTATGCACGATCTAGATTCAGAAAGAAGGTAACATTCCTAAATGTCAGGTAGCCTCCTGATTATAAAATGTGGCGTGCAACACACCAATAATCAAGACCCTACTAGACACGGCTCAAAGACAATCCCTAGGACACAACCTTGCTCTGATACCACTCTCTGTCACGCCCCGCCCGGCGGGCCCGCGACACGGGCACCGGACCCTACTTGAACAGTACCAGCGAACCCTTCATTTCAGCTATCTTATTTTCTCAAACAAAAAGATAATTTAATTAAACCGTTCATGGGAGACACACTCCGTGCACATGCATACATACATATATATCCGTGAAAACGTATTACTATGTTCTAGGCATAAGATTTTCAAAACGTGGACATACCCTGTCACCTGTTTGTACATAACCAACCATTGTCTATACACTACTTACATTGTCTATTGAGCCTCTACCAGAACATACATTAAACGTCCTATGACGGAACAGGGCCCCGACATGCCCAAAATGTCTATACAAATGCATACCCAAATATAGCAAGTCCGAAAGATGAATCTTGCTATGTCTGCTGAACTGGTAGCCTACTGCGGTGGAGGAGCTCTGTCTATCAATCTATTAGGACCTGCAGCACGATATGCAGCGTCCACTATCACGCCCCGCCCGGCGGGCCCGCGACACGGGCATCGGACCCTGCTTGCAGAGTGCCGGCGAACCCTTCACCTGACTTCCCTTATTACTTATAAGGTGTGTCGTGCTCACGTGGATGGCAAGTGATAATATAACAACAATAATAATAATAACAATAACCTTCCGTGATACCGTACTATATCATAGGCATACGTTTACACACAACGTGGCCAACTAGGCTACAATACAAAACCATAAAACATGGTACATACGTTTGCCGACAAGGCAATCCAACTGCGCATCGCCCAACACTTGTCTATACACATACTGACATTTGTCTATTGAGCCTCTATGGAAATATACAAAATACAACCTACATCAGAACAGGGCCCCGACATGCCCAAAATGTCTATACAAGTGCATACCAAAATGTAGCAAGCCCGAAGGATGAGTCTTGCTAGTATCTGCGTACTGAATAGCTTACTGTGGTGGATGAGCTCCCTCTGTCAGTCTATCAGGACCTGCAGCACGACATGTAGCGTCCACATAGAATGGACGGTAGTACGAATAATGTACTGAGTAGGTAAGACAGAAAACATAATGTAAGAGCAATAGTATAAGCATTAGGATAAGAAATACATGACCTGTACCATCTGTATGCCTCTAAGGGCCGCTAACCATAGCATATTGGTGAGACTTATGCATTTTCGTGTAACCTTTCTAACATTATCATATTCATACTCGTGTATATTATCATTTTCCACATCTTATACATATGCCTCTGTGGGCCTGCTGATTTCATATACATTTACTACTACTGAAATCGATTACATGAACTTTACCACGTGCAATCACATACAATCACATACAGTCACCTAGTCGCTACTTTACACAATTTCATACTCCCCTGTGGGATCGTAATCAAATACACATGCCTCTGTGGGCTCATAACCATACCTGGCCATTTCTGGACTCGGTCATAACTACCCGGCCCTTACTAGGCTCGGTCATAACATATGCCTCTGTGGGCTTCATCGTTATCTTCCAACTGATCAGTGGTAACTACCCATCCGAATCTAGTTCGGCCTGGTGTTTATATAAATGCACAATGGGTGCCTACCCGGCCGACGTATAGAACGGCTCGGTGTACAACTGCCCCTCCGACTTTAGCTCGGCCCGGTGTATAACTGCCCGTCCAACTTTAGCTCGGCCCGGTGTAGTACACATATACTTCTATATATATAGTCGCACACTAGGTGCCTGCCCGGCCAACTTATAGAACGGCTCGGAATATAAAACAGCTATTGTATGCTGGACTTATTTAATCATTCCTTCGTTAGTAACAATACTCGTATCATCTACGGATTACCCTTTTTCACATACACGTCACCACACAAATCACATACGCCCCCAAGGGCTAATCAGCACTACCTTATAGCATGCCTTACCCGGCCTTACCCGGCTCGGTCATAAGAAACTCAATCATACATATATATACATATACACGTAATACATTGCAAACTTACTTATGACTTGTGTTCTTGACTTGTTACATTTGTTACCCATTCTTCCTCATGCAACTAAGATTACCTTTTCAATAATAAAATTACGGGACTCAGGACTTCCATCAACATTATTACCACGAGCAAGAATAATCAATCCATGAAGGAAAGAATAACATACGCAATACTAGCTTCTAAGAATAGAGTATTCTTTGGGGTTCATTCGGGCATTGTATTCGATAGGAATCGTGCAAAAGAAAGAACGGTATAGTCTTACATACTTGATATATATATTGCACCAGCTCTCAAGCCACGAAATTGCTAAAATTCTTTAATCTACAATTGAAGAAAAGTTCACTCGTTACTCACTACGCATCATAGCTATTACTAACCATAATCTCCTAAATTTATATGGTGCTTTCCCATAATCTTCCTCTTCTTAACCTTATCAAACATGTTCATGGCACATGCAGCTCAACAACGATCATATCCCACACTATTAGTGGTAATTAACTTGAACCCATAGCTTTCACTTACATTCTTATGAACTCTTACATGCATGCAATGGATTTTCAAGAATCCCTAAGAGAATGGGTGTAGGAACTTACCTTGCATGTCGGATTACTTAACCCTCTTTTCTTGGTTCCTCAATCCCTAAGTCTTGCCCTCGCTTTGGGTTTACGAGAGAAGGAAACTCAGCTATGATTTCTCTTTCGTTCTTCAATTCCTTGATTCTTTCTTCAATCTAGGGTTTGGAAGAGAGGAATTTGGTTGCTTTGGTGTGAGGGCTTGAGAAAAGTCTCTGGGGCTTTTCTGCTGTGTTGAAACTTAGAAAGAATGAAGAAGGGACAGGTTTTGGGTCCATTTTATAGGCGTAGGTGTGAGTGACACACGGACCTGAAAAAGGTCAGAAATGCGATCGCATACCCGTCGCAGACCGGTATGCGGTTCGCATTTTGGTCGCAGATCTTGCCTTAAAATTCTGTCGCATTATGCGACGCAGAAGGGGCCAATATGCGGTTCGCATTTTCAAAATGCGATCGCATTTCTGGTCGCATTTTGGACATTGGTTTGGCCCAGTGTTCTGCCTCATTCTGCGATGGGGGTGTCGATTATGCGGTCCGCATTTCAGTTCTACGGTCCGCATTTTGGCCGCATTTTTGACATAGCCTCAGCCCAGAACTCTGTTCCATTATGCGATGGAACATGTCAATTCTGCGATCGCATATGTGTTATGCGGTCCGCATTCCTGGCTTTTCGACACTTCTGTTCTTTTTCTTAACTTGAAACCACTTTCCAGGTTCTTGAGTACATACATATGAGCTATTTCTCTATTTTTTTTTGGGTGAAATTATTGTTTATTGATAGCTTAGGGAAAATTTACAAAGGAGGGGGACATAAACCTTACCTCGCCAAAAAAGTACATGTATCTAGTCGAGTTAAACCGTTGACTATAGATACCTTGATAGTAGGTAGTGAGTCCTATACAAGAAGGATGTAATAAAAGTTCAAGGTCTTTGGTACAAAAAACATGTTCCGTGGTTATGTAGTTTCCTTTTTCTTTTGTCTGCGAGCTTGAGTCCGTTCTTCCTTTGTTCTGGATATACATTGAGCTAAGCTTGTTGAGGATGATGTTTTTATAGGTAGAAGGTGATTGGAGCAATTGTAATAGAATGAGCACCGATGGTGCTAATACCACACAAAGCAATTGCACCGATGACCCTCCCCTATAAGAAACATATCCTGCTGATAAGAGTGAAAGTTCCAGTTGATGAATCTGCGTGCTATTGTGATGTCTCTGTGAGAAGATTTCTATAGCTGGTTTCTTTTTCTGCAGCTGTTCAAATTCTTCAAATGTTCTGTTTCTTCTTTCTCTGTATCTCAAGTCTTCATTTGTCTGAGTGCTGGTGTGTTGTTGCTGATTTCTCCTTTTCTTTTTAGGCTGCCGAATGATGTTCAATTCTGCTGGAGTTTGTTGCCTGTTGCTCCCAGGAGAGTGGGCTTTGGTTATAAGGGAGTTTGAGCATTCCTGTATGCTCCAGTGAGACTTCATAATGCCTAATTGTTCTGTTGAGCCTTGATGATTGCATTTTGTAGCTGCTGCAACTGTTTTTATCTGCGATGTTCTGTTTAAAACATTTGCGAGCTGCAACTTCTTGGCATTTCCTCCTGTTGCTGTTTTTCCCAACTGCAAAGACAGAAGTAGAGAGATCCGTGATGTTATGTAAGTTGTGTGCAATAACCTGTTTGAAGCATTTGCAAGCAGCAAATTTTTGGTGTTTTCCCCTGCTGCTGTTTTTCCAGTTACATAAACCTGTATTTCCTTTCCAGTTGGTTCATCTCGAATGCACTTTATATTTTCCAGTTGCTCTGTTCTGTTTAAGACATTTGCGAGCTGTAATTTGTTGGCATTTCCTCCTCCCAACTGTATTTCCTTTCCAGTTTGTTCATCCTTTGCTTTAGTTTGCAGTCTGATATTTCTATGGAGAGAGTTTGTGGTCGATTGTGTGCTCCAGTAGTAACTCCATGCGTCCAGTTGGTTTATTGAGCATTGATAGTGATATCTCTCTGTTACTGTTGTTTCAAACGGAGGATTCAGCTGTTCTATTGTAAATTGTTGTTTGCTCTCTGAATGTTTTGCTTTGTTGTTTGCTGGGGTTGGAGTTGTTGTGGTCCAAAGTAAAGTGTCCAGATGTTCTGTTATCTTTTGTTGGCTGTTTAAAACTTTTGCGAGCTGTTTCTCAGTGTATTTTAATGTACGAATTTACGGGGTGTAACACTCTCCCCCCCTTAGGAACATTCATCCTCAAATGTATGGATCTATGAAAGGTAATATTACTGGGGGAGGGGTTTTAGCTTTTATGGGCTTCGCTCGGACGCCACAGTCCCAGCATTAAATGAAAGGTAATTATGAGCTTCCGATTTACCTCAGGAAAACGTTTCTCCCTCTAATGCGTTCTGCGTCTCCTTGGCATCACCATTATCATCTGCCTTCCGGAATAGGTATGAGTATCTAGTTTTCATCTAGTCTTCCGCTTCCCTAACGCATACAAGGTAATAGATATAACCTTTGGAGATCATCTTTCTTGCCTTACGGTAGGGAATAAACCTACCTTTCGATGTAAGGACATTCCCCTCTCATTCAAGGATAGGTTCACTAGGAAATTGAAATCTGACTATCTCTGTATGATAGTCAACACTTGCATAGCATGATGCCAACCAATCCATCCCCCTTACCACATCGAAATCGATCATTTCTAACTTAATTAAATCAGCCGAGGTTTGACGACTAGATATCATCACAGTGCAACCTCTATCTACTCTTCTAGCAATCACAGAATCTCCGATTGGAGTAGACACCACAAAGGGTTTGCTTATTAACTCAGGTACGATGTCAAACTTATCAGCCACAAGGGGTATAACATAATATAAGGTAGTTCCGGAAGCAATCAATGCATACACATCGCAAGAAAGCACTGATAATATACCTGTAACAACATCCGGAGATGACTCAAGGTCCTGTTGACCAACTAGAGAATATATTCTGTTTTGAACACCGCTTGGGCCCGGTACTATACCTTTACCTCTGCCACGAACTGCTGGCTGCTGGGGACCCCGTGCTGGAGGTCGAATAGATAAGGAAGAACCAGACACGGTCCTAGTCTGTTGGGCCATACCACCTCCCCCTTTGTAAGGGCATTCCCGCATCATGTGACCAGGTTGTCCGCAGGAATAGCATACATCAAAACCTTGACGGCATATTCCCGAATGGGCCCTGCCGCACTGTCCACAACGTGGTGGTGGGGGTCACATCTGACTAGTAGCCCTGTAATATGGTGAGGCTGATGCTCGCGAGCTCCGAAACTGTCGAGGGGCACTAGATATAGGTGGTGCCGAGCTCCTCGAAGAATGAGGTCTTACACTACTTTTAGAATCACCAGAATACTCTGCCACTCTTGACCTTTTATGCTGGTCCCTGTCCTGCTCTCCGTCTACCCTTTGTTGGCACTTACGATCCTCTAAGGTCTGGGCATAAGCTTGAATACGAGAAATATCCATGCCCTCTATCAAGGATGCCATAGTGCACTCGTTTATCAAGTGTGGTCCCAATCCATTCACAAACAAATGGACTCTATCCCCCATCTCAGCCACCAGGTGGGGAGAATACCTCGCCAAGGAGTCAAACTGCATGCTATACTCTCACACGCTCATGTTACCTTGTTTAAGGTTCAAGAATCTGTCAGCTCTAGCTTGTCGTACCTCAACTGGTAGGTAATGACGAAGGAACGCTTCAGAGAATTCATTCCACACAGGTGGGGGAGCATGTGATACCCCGTAAATTCGCCTACTTGATTGTGCCGTGATGTGGCAAGTGTGTATTGGCCTATGAGTAAGAGAAATATTGAAAAGTGTTGAAAATGTTAAGAAAGAAAGGGCGGGAAAAGCGAACCGCGAAACTGAAAAGCGGTTCGCGAAATCAGCCTTCTGTGTCGCGAAGTGAGGCAGAAGCCTGGGTTGGCTTCTTGTCAAAAAAGCGACGGCAATGTGAGGAAAGCGAACCGCGAAATGGAAAAAGCGGTTCGCGAAATCAACAAGGCCATCGCGAACACGGACAGTAAGCCCAGGCGAGAAACGCGACAGACACGCGGTTCGCGAAATGAAAAAGCGAACCGCGAAAATGACCCCTCCCATCGCGAACTGAAACAGAAACTTGGGTCGTGTTTCGCGACCAAAAATCGGTCCGCGAAACCCAAAAGCGAACCGCGAAATGGCCCTTCCCCGTCGCAAATTCGACATTTCACTGAAATTGAACTTCAGACCCCTTGACCTATATAAGGGACTCAAACTCGTTCATTACTCATTTTATAAGTCCCAAACACATCTGAAGCTCTCTAAGAACACCTCTCAATGAACCCACAAGCCCCAATTAATTTCCTTCCATTCAAACAAAGAATTGAAGGAAGAAAACATAAAATTGAAGGAACAAGAAGGAAGGCTAACTAGAGTTCTTCTCTTGCAAACCCAAAATCAAAGGGAAACTTAAAGATTGAAGAATCGAGGAAGAGAAATAGGCTAATCAACATGCAAGGTAAGTTCCTTCACCCATTCTCTTAGAAATTCTTGAAGACCCAACGCATGCATGTAAGAATCCATGAAATTGGGAATGGAAGTTATGGGTCTAAGTTAAACACCACTGCTAGTGTGGGTTATGGTAGCTAATGAATTGTATGTGTCATAGAAATGCTTATTAAGTCTAAGAGGGAAGAGATTTAGGGAAAACATCTCATGAACTTCAGGAATTAAGAATAAGAATAGTAGTATCTATGGAGTAACAATTGGGTTGTTCCCAAATTGTAGATTAAAGGGTTGTGCGCTCTTCCATAAGCTTGGGAGCGGAGGCTGAATAATTAGCACCAGGTATGTAAGACTATAACGTTCTTTCTTTTGCACGATTCCTGTTCTATACAATGTCTCATAGAAGCCCCAAAAGTTTACTCTATTTTTAGAAGCTAAGAGAGCTTATATTGATTCCCTCCTATGGGAGATTCCACATGTTGCTATTTGTTCGGAATTGTGTTATTGATAAGTACGATTGATGCACGAATTAAATGCTATGTTGTGACAAAGAAGAGAGAGTAATAAAAGTGACAAGAGAGAACGTAAGGCACGAATGAATTGTCACGAATTGAATGTATGTAAGTATGATTATATATGATTGAGTTGCTATGAATTAAGTGCACATATATGGTTGTATATGATTTAATTGGAATGATTCCATGTAATGAAGAAGTGAACGAATGAGCCAACTTGTGATAGTTGTTTATGACGGAGCCGTTGTGGCCGGGTAGTTATGACCGAGCCGTTGTGGCCGGGTAGTTATGACCGAGCTGTTGTGACCAGGTAGTTATGACCGAGCTTGATATAGCCGGGTATGGAGCCCAAAGAGGCACATATGATTATGACCAAGCTTAATATAGCCGGGTATGAGCCTAAAGAGGCCCACATGACTATGACCGAGCTTGATATGGCCGGGTAAGGTTATGATTATAGTTATGATATGATTATGAGCCCGATGAGGCATATGTGCGTGATTGTATGTGATAACGATAATGGTAATGATGATTATGATTATGAGCCCGTGGAGGCATATCTATTGGTTGTGGTCCTATAACGACGTATGCGCGATGATTGCACAAATGGAATGAATATATGATGAATGTATTTGAACGATATGCTTGAAAGTAAGAAACCTACAGTAAAGCCGGTGTAAACTAAAGAGATGAATACTTAATGCATTGGATATAATGAACCCGTATGAAAGTAACAGACTTGTGATAATGAAACATGTCTTGAATCTCTGAAATGATGGAAATGAGTTCCGTAATGAATATGCTAAGGTACGATGCCTCAGAGGTAAATTCCATTGTTAAGAGTATTGTGATTTATCATGTTGTTTATGTTATTGTTTCAGTTACATTCCTGTCTTACATACTCAGTACATATTCCGTACTGACGTCCTTTGTTTGTGGACGCTGCATATCGTGCTGCAGGTTCAAATAGATTGACAGACGGAGTTCCTCCACCACAGTAGGCTACCAGTTCAGCAGACATAGCAAGGTTCATCTTCCGGACCTGCTATACTTGGATATGTTTTGATGTATAGATGTTTTTTTTTGGGCATGTCGGGGTCCTGTTCCGACTAAGTATTTTTGTATACATTCCATAGAGGCTCATTAGACAAGTTGTCAGTGTGTATAAACAGGAGTTGGGCTATGTGTAATTATGTCACCTAGTTGGCATCATATGTATTGTGTGTATGGTTTTGTATATAGCCCAGTGGGTTATGTTGTGGTGAATGTATGTTATATTATGGTATATTGCTGCGACAGGTAATGTCATTATAGTCGACAGGTATAATGTCGTTATTGCCGTGTTGGCAAGTATGTGCACCTTACGAATAATAAGGGTAGTCATGTACAGGGTTCGCCGGTACTCTGCAAGCAGGGTTCGGTGCCCGGTCGCGGGCCCCCGAGGTTGGGTCGCGACAGAGCATTTGGACCCCTGGATCTCTCCCAACTATCATACCAGGAGACTGCTAAATCTCATAACCGATAAGAAGCCAGCTCTACTGCCTCTGTATCACTAGCATGCATAACCCGCGGCATGCGGTGAATCTGATCAATAAAATCCTGCGGGTCTTCCTTAGGATCAGACCCGGTAAACACTGGAGGATCCAGATTAACAAATACACAGACTCTGGTACAACCTGGTTTATTAACTTCACCAGTATTCTGCCTCTGAGTCTGTGAAGCTACTATACTAGTCAACAATTGGACCGCAGTTCGCAAGTCCTGGTCTGCAGTACCAGACAAGGGATCTGGAAATGTTGGGTGGCTTCTAATCTCCTCAGGGGGAGGAGGAGTAGACGAGGTTTGAGATGGCATCTCACTTTGAGACTCACTTTGGCCTTCTCTGATTTGGGGCACTTGGCTAGTACCCTCTCCTGCCTCTGTATCAAGTCGTCTATTACTCGTTTGCTTTCTAGTCGAAGGCATCACTGAAAGGAAAACGAGGTGAGTATTAGAGGTGAACACTTACGACTCAGCTCTATGCACGATTTAGATTATGAAATAAGGTAACATTCCTAAATGTCAGGTAGCCTCTTGATTATAAAATGTGGCGCGCAACACACCCATAATCAAGACCCTACTAGACACGGCTCATAGACAATCCCTAGGTCACGACCTTGCTCTGATACCACTTCCTGTCACGCCCCGCCCGGCGGGCCCGCGACACGTGCACCGGACCCTGCTTGCAGAGTGCCGGCGAATCCTTCACCTGACTTCCCTTATTACTTATAAGGTGTGTCGTGCTCACGTGGATGGCAAGTGATAATATAACAATAGTAATAATAATAACAATAACCTTTCGTGATACCGTACTATATCATAGGCATACGTTTATACACAACGTGGCCAACTAGGCTACAATACAAAACCATACAACATGGTACATACGTTTGCTGACAAGGCAATCCAATTGCGCATCGCCCAACACTTGTCTATACACATACTGACATTTGTCTATTGAGCCTCTATGGAAATATACAAAATACAACCTACGTCGGAACAGGGCCCCGACATGCCCAAAATGTCTATACAAGTGTATACCAAAATGTAGCAAGCCCGAAGGATGAGTCTTGCTAGTATCTGCGTACTGAATAGCTTACTATGGTGGATGAGCTCCCTCTGTCAGTCTATCAGGACCTGCAGCATGACATGCAGCGTCCACATAGAATGGACGGCAGTACGGATAATGTACTGAGTATGTAAGACAGAAAACATAGGGTAAGAGCAATAGAATAAGCATTAGGATAAGAAATACATGACCTATACCATCTGTATGCCTCTAAGGGCGGCTAACCATAGCATATTGGTGAGACTTATGCATTTTCGTGTAACCTTTCTAACATTATCATATTCAAACTCGTGTACATTATCATTTTCCACATCTTATTCATATGCCTCCGTGGGCCTGCCGATTTCATATACATTTACTACTACCGAAATCGATTACATGAACTTTACCACGTGCAATCACATAAAATCACATACAGTCACCTAGTCGCTACTTTACACAATTTCATACTCCCCTGTGGGATCGTAATCAAATACACATGCCTCTGTGGGCTCATAATCATACCCGGCCCTTACTAGGCTCGGTCATAACATATGGCTCTGTGGGCTTTATCGTTATCTTCCCAACTGATCAGTGGTAACTACCCATCCGAATCTAGTTCGGCCTGGTGTTTATATAAATGCACAATGGGTGCCTACCCGGCCAACGTATAGAACAGCTCGGTGTACAACTGCCCGTCCAACTTTAGCTCGGCCCGGTGTATAACTGGCCGTCCCACTTTAGCTTGGCCCGATGTAGTACACATATACTTATATATATATAGTCGCACACTAGGTGTCTGCCCGGCCAACTTACAGAACGGCTCGGTATATAAAACAACTATTGTATGCTGGACTTATTTAGTCATTCCTTCTTTAGTAACAATACTCGTATCATCTACGGATTACCCTTTTTCACATACATGTCACCACACAAATCAAATACGCCCCCAAGGGCTAATCAGCACTACCTTATAGCATGCCTTACCCGGCCGTACCCGGCTCGGTCACAAGAAACTCAATCATACATATATATACATATACACGTAATACATTGCAAGCTTACTTATGACTTGTGTTCTTGACTTGTTACATTTGTTACCCATTCTTCCTCATGCAACTAAGATTACCTTTTCAATAATAAAATTACGGGACTCAAGGACTTCCATAAACATTATTACCACGAGCAAGAATAATCAATCCATGAAGGAAAGAATAACATACGCAATACTAGCTTCTAAGAATAGAGTATTCTTTGGGGTTCATTCGGGCATTGTATTCGATAGGAATCGTGCAAAAGAAAGAACGGTATAGTCTTACATACCTGATATATATATTGCACCAGCTCTCAAGCCACGAAATTGCTAAAATTCTTTAATCTACAATTGAAGAACAGTTCACTTGTTACTCACTACGCATCATAGATATTACTAACCATAATCTCCTGAATTTATATGGTGTTGAAACATAGAAAAAATTAAGAAGGAACAGGTTTTGGGTCCCTTTTATAGGCCTAGGTGTGAGTGACACACGGACCTAAAAAAGGTCAGAAATGCGATCGCATACCCGTCGCAGACCGGTATGCGGTTCGCATTTTGGTCGCAGATCTTGCCGTAAAATTCGGTCGCATTATGCGACGCAGAAGGGGCCAGAATGCAGTTCACATTTTCAAAATGCGATCGCATTTCTGGTAGCATTTTGGACATTGGTTTGGCCCAGTGTTCTGCCTCATTCTGCGATGGGGGTGTCGATTCTGCGGTCCGCATTCAGTTCTGCGGTCCGCATTTTGGCCGCATGTCTGCTGAACTGGTAGCCTACTACGGTGGAGGAGCTCCGTCTGTCAATCTATTAGGACCTGCAGCACGATATGCAGCGTCCACAAAATAATGGACGTCAGTACGGAAAATGTACTGAGTATGTTAGACAGGAAACACAATATAGAGCAGTAATATAAACATCAGGATAGAAACATGTACTCGTAGCAACGGAATTACCTCTGGGGTAGCTATCATGGCACGGTGTAATATTTATGTCTAATTACATACTTCTACTACATTGTTGTTATATTGCCTATTTCCATCATGACAGTATTATACTTTTACCCTTGCGAGTTTGCCATTTTCATGTACATTTATTGTCACCGGATGTGTTGCGTAATCATACCTTAAACCACTATCAGCGCCTCTGTGGGCTTGGTAATAAGTGGCACACATGCCTGACACTGTTAGGTTTGCGATCGCATACCCGCCGCAAACAGTGTATGCGGTTCGCATTTTGGCCGCAAATCTCACCCCATAAATCTGTTGCATTATGCGACGCAGAAGGGCCAGAATGCGGTTCGCATTTTGAACAATGCGATCGCATTCTGGTCGCATTTTGGACGTTCATTCACACCCAGGTTGCTGTCTCACTATGCGACGGAGGGTGTCATTTATGCGGTCTGCATTTGAGTTATGCGGTCCGCATTCTGGCCGCATTTTTGACACAACTTCAGCCCAGAACTCTGTTCCATTCTGCGACGGAACATGTCGCATTTGCGGTCCGCATTTTGGTTATGCGGTTCGCATACTGACCGCATTTTTGACACAGTTTCAGCTCAGAACTCTGTCTCAATTTGCGACCCTGGTGCTGGATATGCGGTCCGCATTTGTGCTTTGCGGTCCGCATATCTAGCTATGCGACACCTTTGTTCTTTTTCTTAACTTTAAACCATTTTTCGGGTTCTTGGGTCCTCATATGTGAGCTATTTCACAATGTATTTTTAATGTACGAGTTTTACAGGTTGTAACATTATTGATGCAGCATGGGAAGGTGATTGCTTATGCGTCAAGGCAACTGAAGAAGCATGAAAAGAATTATCCAACACATGACTTAGAACTGGCCGCAGTAGTATATGCCTTAAAAATATAGTGGCACTACTTATACGGCTTCCATGTTGACATCTACACGGATCAGAAGAGTTTACAATATATCTTCAGTCAGAAGGAGTTGAACTTGAGACAGCGACGTTGGCTCGAATTACTGAAAGACTACGATGTCGTGATATTGTATCATCCGGGAAAAGCCAATGTTGTGGCAGACGCCCTCAGTCGTATGTCACTGGGAAGCTTAGTACACATCGAAGCGGGCAGAAGGGAGTTGACTAAAGAGCTTCATCAGCTGGCCAATATGAGAATCAAATTGTTAGACTCCGAGGGCAGAGGTGTTGTTGTACATAATACATCAGAATCATCCCTAGTAGCCGAGGTAAAAGCACAGCAATATGGAGATCCCACCTTGGTACGATTGAGAGAAGGCATTCAACAGGGAAAAGTTTCAGCTTTTGAGATCGCAGGGGATGGAACACTGAGGTGCCAAGGCCGATTATGTGTGCCTAATGTGGCCGGGTTGCGAGAGAAGATCATGAAGGAGATTCATCAATCCCGATATTCCATCCACCCCGGTCCAACAAAGATGTATCATGATGTCAAAGAGTAGTATTGGTGGGATAGCATGAAAAAGTCTATTGCAGAATTTGTAGCCCAGTGTCCCAATTGTCAACAGGTAAAGATAGAACATCAGAAACCCGGTCGACTGCTTCAGAATATAGAAGTTCCAACCTCGAAATGGGAGGTGATCAATATGGACTTCATTATTGGATTACCTCGCTCTTACCGTAAGATTGACTCCATCTGGGTGATAGTTGATCGACTTACCAAATGTGCCCATTTTTTGCTAGTTAAGACAACCTACACAGCTGAAGACTATGCAAAGTTGTATATCAAGGAGATTGTTAGACTTCACGGTGTGCCGGTGTCTATTATATCAGACCGAGGAGCTCAATTTACGGCTAACTTTTGGAAGTCTTTCCAGAAGGGTTTGGGCACACAAGTGAACCTTAGCACGACATATCATCCGCAGACTGACGGACATGCTGAACGTACTATTCAGACACTGGAAGTTATGCTGCGAGCATATACTCTAGATTTTAAAGGAAATTGGGATGACCATCTTCCACTTATAGAATTTGCCTACAATAACAGCTACCACTCCAGTATTAAGATGGCTCCATACGAGGCACTATACGGAAGGAAATGTAGATCAGCAGTTGGATGGTTCGAAGTCGGTGAAACTGAGTTATACGGGCCAGATTTGATACACCAAGCCATCGAGAAGGTAAAGGTAATACAAGAACAATTGAAAATGGCAAAAAGCAGGTAGAAGTCCTATTCTGATGTCCGACGTGGTGATCTAGAGTTTGAAGTTGATGATTGGGTGTTCCTGAGAGTCTTACCAATGAAGGGCGTCATGCGTTTTGGGAAGAAAGGTAAGCTGAGCCTAAGGTATATCGGTCCGTATAAGATTCTTTGACGGATTGGATGAGTGGCTTATGAGTTGGAATTGCCATCCGAACTGGAATTTGTCCATCCGGTATTCCGTGTATCTATGCTAAGGAACTGTATCGGAGATCCTTCTCGGGTCGTCCCCATCAAAGATGTTCAGGTTACAGAGGACCTATCATATGAAGAGATACCAGTGGCTATACTAGACCGACAAGTCTGTAAGCTAAGAACAAAGGATGTAGCTTCTGTTAAGGTATTATGGAGAAACAAACATACAGAAGAAATGACATGGGAAGCAGAGGGAGAGATGAAGTCTAAATAACTGTACCTGTTCCAGAATGTAGATAATGAGGACGCCGAGGGAACGTAGAACGCATTGAAAGGAGAAACGTCCTTACGAGGTAAACGATAACTTGAGAATACTCTTTCTTAGCGCAAATGATAATATGCTGATAATGTACATGTCCAAAAGTTTGTATACTCTTGTAGAACCGTACACAGTGTTAAATGCTTCACGATGAGTAGAATCGCCGTAGATCCTTACATTCGAGAACGAATGTTCCTGGGGGGGGGGGGG